>JAFLJL010013820.1:27500-37500 GCA_018398815.1 Conus ventricosus | reverse complement strand
ATGTTCAACGGAAGATCAAGTATGTAATTAAGAGCCATAAGTATAGCAACGAGGTTCGGCGGTAAATATTGATCGATTTGTACCAATGAAGTATGACTTTTCTTTTTTTTAAGCTGGTATAAACAAAACCTGAACCAGCACGGTGATCATCTAAGAGTGAGCCATCTGTGTATACCTTTAAATGATTTGGGTATTTATTCTCTAGGTAAAATCGGACTTCACTTTGCATAATATTTGGATTCTCATTCTTCTTCACATCAGTGTAATTGATATCAAAATGTGGTTTATTCATCTCCCAGTTAGGGTAAGGAGAAACTACTTGCTGTGCATCAATACACTGTGGATTTATTTCCGACTCTTTAGTAAGTCAGATACATATGAGCCAATTGGCTTTAATGAAGATATCTGTCTGGCCCCTTTTAGGATAATTTATTTCTGATTTCATTTGTGCTTCTTTCGAGACAAAGTTGTCAGGTGTTGAGGTCCTAAGAACGTACTTTGCACATGCAAGATTTCGATATTCATCCAAAGGCAATTCTCCAATTTCTTTATAAGTTCCGAGGGTAGATGCGTGAAAGGGTACACCAAGAGCAAGCCTGTATCCTTTGCAATCGATACTTTGAAGTTTCTTAAGTAAATAATTTGGAGCACTAAAAAATATTTCTTGTCCATAGGATAATTTTGATCAAATTATGTTGTGCTAAGATGTTTAAAAATTTTTGGGCTGTCTTGTCCCCAGTATTGTTTACTTGTAACTTTTAAAAAATTTAAGCATTTTCTTGCTTTAGTCACTATATGGTTGATATGAGCGTTCCACGTTAGCTTTATTGTAAGAAACAAACCCAAACATTTTACCGAATCCTTGTACTGAATTGTTTCGTTTTCAATTTTAAACATAGGTAGCTCAGCAGAATTACTACCATTATTGAAAAGCATCATATGAGTCTTTTCTGAAGATAATGCAAGACCATTTGTGACATGTAATTGTTTATTTTATCAAGTTCCCTTTGATATAGCTTCTTGATATAGTTTAATCCCCTTTTTGATGTATTTCTTTTCATAATAACATTCATCCATATACATATATCATCTGCATATTGTACTAATACTAATGTTTTGACAAATGTGATGGCAAATCGTTCATCAAGATATTAAATAACAGAGGTGCAATTACGGAACCTTGTGGCAAGCCCATGTGAAGTGATCTAAAATTTGAAATATGAATTCCCTACTCTAACTTGTATTCTTCTTTTACTCAAAAAGCATTTAATAAAAATGGTATAGATGACCCGATAAACCAGTCTGTTTAAGTTCATAAAGAAGTTTGGGCATGCCAGACTTGGTCATAGGCTTTCTTGATATCAAAGAAAGTTGCAATAACGTTTTTTCTTCTCGCAAACTGTTGTTTTATGTTTGTTGTAAGTTTCACCAAATTATCGATTGCAGACCTGCCTTTCCGGAAACCTGCTTGGTTAATGGGAATGATTTCATTTACTTCACAATAATGAACCAATCTTCTTAAATAATCCTCTCCAAAATGTTTACATGTATGTGAGGTTAGAGCCAATTGGCCTGTAACTATGTTTGTCCACTGGAGTTTTACCATGCTTTAGAATAGGAACGATGACAGACTGTTTCCAGTGTTCTGGCATAACCCCCTCAACCCAACATTTCTGAAACAATTTATGCATAAATTTAAAACAAAGTTATCTGGCAAGTGTTTAAGCATATCATTAGAAACTACATCTAATCCTACAGATGATTTTTTTTTTATTGGGAAGAGATATAAGTGCATCTTTGACTTCATCAAAAGTAATTGGAGCATTGATGAAGTGACTGTTGTCACTAACTGGATCTTTGTATTCATCTTTTCTTCTTCTTCAGTTCTATTGTTTTATTTTTATGGGCTAGACGCATAGAGTCTGAAAACATATCAGCGAATAATTCTGCCTTTCTGAGTTTGACGGAAATTCTTTGTTTTCAGTCTTTTTAGGACAAGATGGCAAATTTACACCTTTTTAGGACAAGATGGCAAATTTACCACCTTTTTTCATTTCATGAAACTTTTTCCAAACTTTTTAGAGATATGTATGGTTTGAAATTTCATTTGTACAGAAGAGGACCAGTATTGCCTTTTCGCCTGCGCTATCACCATATTGCACATTTTTTTGCGGCTCTATCAGCAAAATTTCGTTTGAATATAATCCAACGCCTGCGCTATCACCATATCGAATGAGACTATAAACCGAGGTTCCGTGTGTGAACGCATGCATAACATCTTGCACACACGTAAAATCCCATCACCAACTTTCGGAAGAGTAGGCCAGTTTGGCCGTTGGTATGGATGACACGTTACACATAGCATGCACCATGCGTGAGAAATGGAAAGAATGAAGGAAGTAAGGAAAATGAGTGATCGATATTGAACGATACTGAATGGATGACACGGGAAACGACTGAATGAAGCGCCAGCTGGCAGCTCTTCAGTCGGCACTACCCAGGTAGGCAGCCCGTTGTGTAAACGAGTGTTGATTGTAAAGCGCTTAGAGCTTGGCCTCTAGCCGAGAATAGGCGCTATATAAGTATTCATTATTATTATTATTATTATTATTATTTATGATTTGCTTTTCTTTTAGCAATTAGATTCTCTGGTGATTTGTCTTTTAAATATATCTTAAACATTGATTTCTTCTTATTTACGGCTGCATCACAGGCTGGTGTGTCCACCAGATATTTCCTGAATGTTTGTTTGATTTGACTGGATGGAACTTTGGAATTGCTACATCAGCAGCTCTAAGAATGGCACAAGTAAAGTATGAATATAATTGGTCTACGTTATCAGTATCAACACTTTCAGTATGACAAGCATCCAGACTATTTTTGAATTTCTCCCAGTCAGCAAGTTTTATAATTATATTTTGCAATTTTGTCTACGTGAGATTCATAAGACTGTCATTTCATTAAATGTTAAATAATGGGAAGATGATCGCTACCAAAGTATCGTTAAAGGTATCCCAGCTACATTCTGGGGCTAGGAAAGGAGATACCAAAGTTAAATCAATTGCTGATGCCCTGTGTGTTGAGATGTCCGGAATTCTAGTGATGCGGCCATCGTTAAGCATATATAAACAAGAATCAACGATATTTTCAACAAAGCGGTTACTAGTAACTGATGCACAATCTTTATCCCAGAATGGGGAATGAGCGTTTTAAAATCCCCTGCTATCAGCCACTTTTCTTTATCTTGAAGAGTATGTAACCATTCTGTGTTAAATTCATTGGGTCCTTTAGGTAAGTACGCAGAAATTACGTTTATTGTATGATTTTCATTAAATTTTACTTGAGCTGCACACAAATGTAAACCGTGTATTATTGGTGCAGGGGGAGGGCCGTACTTTGTAATCTGTCCCTTCTTTGATATATATAGATGCACTGGTTTGTTTGTGCAGTTTGTTCTTTTTCACGTTGAGCGATTGTAAAATAAGTGCTTGGTACATGTTATTCGCCAGAAAGTTGAATTAGATATGGCAAATTTGTCGAAAAATTTGTTTTCATAGATGACATCATGAAAACAGGCAGGGGTGCGAAAGCAAGCTAAATACAATTGCTTTCTGACTTAAAAATGACGAACAAAACAGGAGGGCGGGAAATAGTTAAGGGGGGGGGGGGGGGGGGGGGAATGAATTCACTGTCAAAATTAATGTGGACTTGTAGCCCACTTAGATAAAAACACATACACTTTGAAAATGCTCGGATAACGAAAAGAACAACAAGAAAAGTATCGCTTAAGATGGGAGGAACACAGTTCATAACTAAAATTTCCTCAAAAACTGCACTAAATGTCTCTCAGTTGTTGATTTAGAACCACTCTGGGCAAAGGACATCAAACATGTTCACCAGGGACCTCTGGTTCCAGGGAATGGGCTGGTGACCTCTGAAAGTCTTGATAGTTTCTGGGGTGTTTCTGCTTCCGCAGTCTGGCAGTCTTCTTTGGTTTCTCCCAGAACAGCTCCCTGACATGCCGTACAACGTTTGCTGCAAGGACACTTGACCCCTAGGTGTTGGGTGGATGCCGTCTCTGTGTGTCTGGTTGCTAGGATGCAGGTTGGAGTGTGAGACAAATTGAACAGCTCTGTTGTTGTCAAGGCATTAAAAGCTCTCGATTTGTGTTGAGTTCGAAATCTTTGACGGTGCGAGTTTACTCACAATTACCTTAACTTCAGGGTGAGTAGTGGCGAAGTCTCCGACACATTTTGAGAACATTTTGCTGACTAGTTTGGGATCCCTTCTCTGAATGTCATTTAGTCCGCAATGGATAACCACTGCGTCAGCTGGCTTTTCGTCAGAGGATGGAAGTTTCTGAAGCATCAGAGGAAGGTCTTCAGTCCTATACGCTTCGCAAACCGTTGTTTCAAAGCCATATGAGCGGCTCAGTCTTCTCCCATTCACTCCTTTCATTACTGAGTCGTGGAGCATGGCAACTACAGGTAAATCTTGTTTCTCTTCTTTCTGTTTTGATCTAGGCCTAATAGAATTCTGTTTTCTTTTTTCCTGGTCGTTTACGTCATGTGAATCGTTGACGTCATTATTCTTAAGTTCTTTTCCAACCTCCTTTGCTTTAGATTTTTCTTTCTCTTTTGTTCTGTCTTCTGTTTTCTTTTGTCGTCCGGGATGTTGTGGGGCAGTAGGGATCGATTTTGCGATCTCAGCGTACGTGGATTATCAGTTTGAGTATGATCGTCCGAAACTGTTGTCATGACAACTCTAGATGCAATCATATTTTCAATCATCTTTTTCTGTTCGTGTATCGCGTTTTCAGGCTTGACACACGATTACATAGACCGATTATCATATTTTTCATTTCATCGATCACACTCACTGTGTCTGATGTAGAGCTGTGTCGATTTTCCCTGGCATCTCCCTTGTCCTCCTCACGTACGCGCTGGGCAGCTTTGCGCGCTGATCGGATCAGCTTCTTCTTCGTGGCGCTGTTTTCTTGCTCATTCATGGGTGTTGCTTCTGGATCTCGTCAGCCTGATCATATTAATGGAGTTTTGAGGAAATATCAGCAGACCCTTGATCTAAGTGTCTAACTGTGACGCCATCTTGGAGCGATTGTGTGTGTGTGTGCGCGAGAGAGAGAGAGATGATATATATGTGATATATGTGAGAGAGAGAGAGAGAGGAGAGAGAGAGAGAGAACTCTGAACTCTGAAACATTTTAATGAATAGGCCTTCGGCCCTTGTCACTGGGGTGGTTACACAAAATAAGCAAAAAGTACTGACAGTAACAATGAAAATCCACAAACAATTCAAGCATTCTGTTTTCATATGCCTTAATTCAAATGCTTTGACTAGGAATAAAGCCAAGCGCACAAACACATTCTTATTTTCACATGCTAACAGAAGAGTTAATTTGAAAAGTTGATGGATTGTTATAGTACTTAGCGGGATATTAGTGGTGTCTTAGAGCCTCGTACTGTGAAGTAATAACAAAAACAAGGCAGCCAAAAAACCAGCATCCATCTACTTTCAGTTTTTGACGTCAAACCAAAAAGCGCGTCACACAAAAGGCGTCATACATAAGCTGTATCCGGTTGAAAAGTGAAAGTGAAACTAGTTTTAACTTTACACTACATCTCCCTTTTCCAGAAGAACAATTTAAAGTTCTCAAACGTGTGATAAGGACATATCCAGAATGACTAGTATGAGCACTGAGTATTTATGAAAATAATACTGCATGTAAGTTTGTACAATTTGCACTACTTTGGTTCTGGGTCTCGCACCAGAGTCTTCAATTGATTTCATGAATGCCCTTTTTCTTTTCTTTTCTTTTCTTTTTTTATAAAATTATCAAAGAAATCATTTCAAATTTTCAAGTTCTAGTCTTTTAACAATGTTCAATAAGGCGCTCAGGCTTGTGCGTTGTTCTGGCGGATCTTCTCGTCTGCGACATCTGTGGCCCTGGGGTCAAATTGAAGATGGCAGGCTCTGGGAAGGAGTTGGGCATCATGGCTGTCTTGACTGGCGTCGAACCATCGGTGACAGCAGGTAGGCCCTTGGCAGGTGAGCAGGAGGAGGTTGTGCACTGGGAGGTGGTTGCACGTGGATCCAAGAAGTGTGGAGGTGCGTTGAAAGGGAAAGGGAAGGAGGAAGGTGGTTGCCTTGCTGGAAAGCAAACAAGGCTCGTACAGCTTCCTGGTCATCTGCTGATTTCGGCGGATGACTCCACCGTCTGATGTCTGGATTTATGAGACTTCTGGGAGTATCATGACGATTGATGACAATACCCTCCTTCTTCACGTCGGGATCCACACCTTGTTGCCAGATGAGATGTCTTCTGTAAGGTAAGCCTTGGACCAACGTCGTACAGTTTCAGCTTGGCGTTGTCATCTTTGCATGAAAACACCAGCTTGTCTCTGATCATTGTGTCACAGTTGTCAAACTTACAAGCTGCTGCCTTGTCTTTGAAACTAGTTTTAACTTTACACTACACGTACCTCGGACATTGTAAGACAAAATGAACTTCCGTTTCTTTTTGGGATTCACAGAAAGGACTGCCATCTCTTCCTCTGTTACGTTAGTTCTAAAACGGAGTCTGTGAATATTGATTTGTGCCACGCCAAGTCGGAAGCGATGAGATTGGTTCTAGCTTCAATATGTTTCAGATCCAACAAATATGGTGAAAGCTCCAAACTACTTTTAAATGTACGGTACAATGAGAAACGTTCGCTAGCAAAAAGTTGATGAGACCAATGTTCTTTGAACTCACTAATTAGCCTGTCACGAAAATTAGCAAGAAATTCCTTTTCATCTTCGACCCCCTGATTTTCCCAAACTTCTTGAAATCCGTATTTGTACAGCGTAAAACAAACAGACGAGGCCCATGTATTTCGATTTTGCTCATGAAGGTAGAGTAACATCTTGTAAGCTTTTAACGGCAGTCGATGTTCTGGCATCTTGAGAAGTTTAAGCCAATATTTAATGCATCTCACATATATATTAATATACAGGGAAATCTGCCGAGTTCACCGTAGATCATTGCATTCGGTGTTCTGATACTAACATTTAGAAAACGCTTCAGTGCGAAGATATGGACTTTTTCTATTATGTCATTATTTGCAATAAGACCCCAAACTTCCGCACCATAGTTCAGCATCGGTTGTACTTGTCCATCAAACAATTTGAAAAATATTTTTGAAGATCTTTCACCAATCGACCGCAATAACTTAAAAATGTTATTACCCCCTTCTTTGCACGTCCAGACAATTCCTTTAAGGTGTGGGAAAATGACAATCTGGTTGATAAAAAAAACACCTAAATATTTATACATGTTAACTACCGACATCTTAGTCTGTCCATAAAACCAAATTTCTCTTATTGATAAATGCCCACCATTTCTGAAACACAACAATGTCGGACTTGTCAAGATTTACCGACAAACCAAGACTCATTGCAGTATCGTGTAGCACATTCAGCTGATTCTGAAGACCAGTTACAGAGTCGGATATTAATATTATGTCGTCTGCAAACATAAGGATAAGTATTTCTAGTAAGTCAGGAATCAACTGAAGACCATGCTTTCCCTTATTAACGATTTCACATGCCAATTCATCAATAAAGAGTGAGAATAATACAGGACTGCAGACATCTCCTTGTTTAAGCCCTAAAGGACACATAAAGGTATCACTTATCACCACCTGCTCTTACATGATAACATACTAGTTATAGCGTGATACATTCTTCCACGAATACCTCTTTTCTTCAGAACATTCCACTGTTTGTGCGTACAATCGAGTCAAAGGCTTTTCTGAAGTCTATGAATGCGACATATAATTTTTTATGATACGATAATTGTTTCTGTATCATCGCAAAAAAGTGAAGACATGATCAATGGTACTGTATTCTTTCTAAAACCCGCTTGACTTTCATTTAGGACGTTATTTTCTTCAACCCCATTTATTCAGTCTTTGATTTAAAATGTGACTATAAATTTTACCACAAACATTGAGAAGGGATATGCCCCTATAATTATCGGGAGAACCCTATCACCTTTTTTATGAAGTGGTTGAATTATAGCTTCTGACCACTGGGATGGATAAATACCCGATGAGAACAGTTTGTTAAACAACATTATCAGAAAAGGTACAATGATAAGAGCTGCATTTTGAAAACTTCTCCAATTAAACGATCAGGGCCAGCTGCCTTGCCATTTTTAAGGGCACGTATAGCTGCAAAATCTTCACCCTCTGTAATGTCATTTTCAAGAGTATCTATGTCACGATTTCCATCTTCACCAATAATAACAGTTTCTGACTGATCACAAGTATTATTTTCGTTATCCCTCATATGAATCAGAATGAAACACACCAGAAAAATGTCTGAACCACTCCTCTTTGCTGATCGAGCAGCCTGATGGCATGTTCGTGTTAAAAGATTTCACTTTGCTCCAGAATTCCTTGGGATTTCCTATGTTTTCGTTCAGGGACTTAACAACTTTATCACGGTGAGCCTTATGCTTTGTCCATATCAGTTCTTTGTACTCCCTACGTTTTTGATTATAGTGCTCTCTAATTGTTTGCTCCTCTTCAGATTCAGCATTGCTTCTCATATCTCTGTTTGTTCTAATTTGTCTGTTTTCTGTACTCCTCGATCTTGCTTTATCAGGCTTTGGCTTAAGGTTATACAGTTTGCGTAAATCCCGGCGGAGCTCGCGCTTTGAATCTTTACAGTCTGAGTCAAACCAAGCTGCTTTTTTATTTTTGCCAATAACAATAATTGTTTCCATACATGAACTTGCATCATTGCAATGCCTCGTTAAAGCAATTAATTGCTTCGTTAACGTCACATCAATTAGACGTGTTGCTTTTCTAACGTATTTTTGAATTCTTCGTCAGACACTTTGCATAAAAAATCATTTACTTTTCCCGTGTCCCATTTCAATTTTTCAATTTTAATAGGATTTGGGGCCATACCCTGTAAACCGTCATCGTCAGTATGCCCAATACAGAGTTCAACAGGCATATGCTTAGATTCAATGCGTGTGTGACATTCAAATATATGCATAATTTAGTAATACATGAGAAGTTATGAAGTAATCGACAATGCTACATCCGGTTGGAGAAATATAGGTGTAATTGCCAAAAGAAGCGTCATTTTGTAGAGTACCGTTTAGTATGCACAAATCAAAGCATTTACACAAGTTAATCAATTGCTTTCCGAGGTCATTACAGACTCTGTCTTTGATGTTCGACTGGCATCATCATCATCATCATCATCGTTTACCATCAATGTCACGTGATGGGTTCACACCTAAGTCTTCACTGCTTTCAATGCATCATTTTCACCGCCAGTGCGTGCATTAAAGTCCCCCATCATCAAGAAAGGACAGTTGCCATGTGTTTCAATGAGGTCCATTATGCAATGTTCCAAGATAGTAACACCATTTGTGATTTCTGTGTCTCTATAATAGTCAAATGAACTGGGTGGTAAATAAACACCAACCAGAAGAACAGTATCATCAAAAGTAAAGAGCTCCCCTGCCATTTTCACAACAATAATATTGTCATATTCCACATGTACTTGTTCAACATAATTTGACAGCTCTTTCTTCACGAGAAGTGCAAGACCACCAGACAAACGTGCAGTCACTCCTTCAGACAACCGAACCCCAGGTATTACAAAAACATCATAATCAGGAAAAAGATAGGATGGAAAGTTTGTAGCAAATGTTTCAACCAGTAAACAAAAATCAAAATTGCAAAGATAAGCCTTCAGTTCCGATTGAAAACCTGTGAAATTCCTTCTATATTATACGTTACAAACTTCAGCCTTTGTCAACATGGGCCGGGCCGAGTCCTATTTGTTTCCTTTTTTGCCTGTCTGTCTGTGGTTTCGTAAAGTGTAGTTTGTCGATTGCCAGTTCTACCTGTGCATGAATGACTTCTTTGTTGAGTAGACCGTGTGTTACGTGTAGTACCTGGTGTCCCTACCTCATTTT
>JAFLJL010013820.1:0-20000 GCA_018398815.1 Conus ventricosus | reverse complement strand
ATGTGGGTGTGTTCTCGCAGTGTGCGAAACACTTGCAGGTCATGAGAAGATAATCACGATAATGAGAAAGAAAGATAGCATTGTCGACAATTAGTTCCCTTGAATTGAGCATTTTCTTACGACATTATTGAAGGGTTTAATAATCAATGGATATAGATTTACATCCTTTAAGGCAGAGAATTTAATAATGTAAATTGTTTGATTTTTGATATATTCCGTTTTTATTGGCTTAAAATACTAGTAGTGAAATATTCTCTTTTTTATTTGCTGGGAGCGACGTGTTTACAGTGCTTTGCCGCCATCCGCCATTTGTCAGATTCGGCTCTGACAATTTGATTAGATTTGGCAGCTGTATCTTCAGATAATAGGTGATCGGATCAATGCAATAAATACACCATAATGTATATCAAACAGGTATGTGTTCCACTGATATCTTCTGACTTTCCACGTGTGAAATGATAACGAGATGTCCAGCCCAAAGTTTATATGCTGTGCCTTTCAGTCGTCTGCAAAATCCGAAAATGAAAATGAAAACCATGCACTTATTCGCAAAAAAAAGTTTTTTGTTGACTGCATTTCGATTTTTTTTTTTTTTTTTTGGTCAATGAAATATATACTTGTGCTGAATAGTTATCCATGCAGAGTGAACACAGTGCACTGTAATGAAACTTGTAGGCCAATTGTAGACGTCCATTGATTCGTCTCCTGTTTTGTAGTTTTCCTTTTTTTTTGTCCTTTTCCTTTTTGTTTCTTGTTTTGCCACATTTACTTAAATAGATTGTTAATGTTAAATAAGTGATTACACCTGTATGATATGACTGTGGTGAGTAAAAGTGGATGGGTGCACATTTTTGATTATAGTGTATGCCATTGGGGCTATGTCACATTGATTACTAAAGACGTATCTCAGTATGTCTGCAGATTTCTCACTCAGTACTTCCATTTAAGTAGATTGTAGATTGGATAATTAAGAGTTGACTACATTTTATTCTTTATGGGCCAAGTCCACAGAAAGAGATAAGGCCCAAATGTTATTGGTATATCTGCCATGACTAATTCAAACAAATTCATTGCATACCTCAGCCTTAATACTTTCATGACAGGCATGGCAGAGCAATGTCACTTCCCTGCAGACGAGTGCAACGCTTATGCTTATATGTACAACCGTTGTGGACGTGCGATTTTCACACTTTAAAAATTTTATTTTATGTCCCCTAATATAAACATAAACATCATGGATGCACAATAACAAGCTACAACTTAACGCAGACAAAACTGAAATAATCCTCATTGCTTCGAAACACAGTATTAGAACTCATTCTCTCCCTAGTTCTATAAATGTTGATGGAAATGAAATAAATCTATCACTGTCTGTTCGTAACCTCGGCGTTACACTCGACCAAACTCTCTCTTTCAAACAACATATAATCTCTAATGTGTGCAAGTCCTGCTACCTTGAACTTCGTAAAATGAGCTCAGTTTGCCGCTTCCTTACTCAAAATGCTCTGAAGACTAATCTGTGCTTTTGTCCTGTCTCGGCTCGACTATTGTAACTCCCTCCTTGCCGGTTGTCCCTTAACGCGCATCTCTAAACTTAAAAAAGTTCAGAACAATGCCGCCCGTCTGATCTCCCGCTCCTCTAGGTCTGATCACATATCACCAATTCTGTCTTCCTTACACTGGCTCCCAATTCATATCACCAATTCTGTCTTCCTTACACTGGCTCCCAATTCAGTCTCGCATTGACTTTAAAGTTCTCCTCCTGGTTTTCAAATCACTGAATAATCTGGCTCCCTCCTACCTCTCTGACCTCCTCCATCTCTATGTTCCGTCTCGCAACTTACGCTCATCCACCGATTCTCGTCTGCTTCGGCTTCCCTCCGCTCGCCTGAGAACTTCAGGCCAACGATCTTTCTCTTACCAGGCACCTGCTCTGTGGAATAGTCTCCCTTCTTCATTGCGTAACACGGACTCTTTAGAGACTTTTAAAACCTCCCTAAAGACACATCTTTTCCCTCAGATTGATTAACGATATCCACTTACCACTGTGCGCGTGTTTGCTGGTGTTGAACGCGCGCCTGTGTCTGTCTGCGTGTGAGAGTCCCCCCCCCCCTGCGGTGTGTGTGTGTGTGTATGCGCGCGCTTTGAATTAGAAATAGAATATTTTTATCATGTTTTTCTGTAATATGCGCTTTGGGCTCTTGCAAGGTAAAGCGCTCTATAAATATCCTTTTACATTACATTACATAACAAGCTGTTGTTATCAACGGAAAGGATAAAATGCGAACTTTGCAGTGAGCATAGACTTAAATGCATTTGTTTAAAATGGCAACGCTTAAGTTATGGAAACAACATAACTAAAACATAGGAGAACACAATCTTGGTTACGTTTGTTTGGTTAGTATGATAACAGCAAAAGAGGAAGAAAAGGGTATGAAATTTCGCTGTTACTTGAAATAGATGCAGAGGAAGCCAGAGATATTCAATATGTGTAATCCAAGTGAAATATATATTTAAAATGTGAATCATTGCACACTGTACATACTTTTCACTGTTTTGGCTTCAAATGATACAACGTATAAAACTGTTAAATACACAGAGCAAATAAATACCTTTACCCCCCCTGCATCCTCTGAACCACTTTGCTGAACCAGTTCTAACACCTCATGTAATGCCATGTTTCTTCTTCTGCCTGATATGTTGGTGAGGCAGGAAATTCCACATGTGCCTTTTGCAGAAATTCCCAGTGCTAGACGGTTCTCTTTGTGTGGACTACTCTGGGGTCACAAAGGTCATCGCTTTGTGTATGTAAACTTAACCTCCAGTGGCTAGAACCCTGTTCAAAATATTTAGGACAGCTGCATCCCCTGGACTGTAGATGAGAGAAAAGGGGATTTTAAAAAAAAATAGTTGTGCCGTAATGGATGCCAAGGGATGCACGGCACTCCAGGGAGTACAGCGCATTACTGATCCCACGGAAACGGCTGTTCGTGAATGGGTCGACTGAGTTGTCGCAAAAAGGTTAAACTTAAAGATTGTTTAAAATCACCTTATCAAGACAGTTCCAGTGTTTTCCTGCTCAAACACTATCCACTTATCCCCCACCCCGCCCACTCTTCCTCTTCCATCTCCCTCCTGACCCCTCCCCCATTTTTTTTTTTGTTTTTAATTTCTTGTCTGTTACACTTTTCTCTGTCAAAAATTCTTTTGCCCAACCGTAGTGTAGAAACATGAGGAGTCCATAAGCCATGTATATTTTCCAGTTCAGAGTTACATGTTTTGAGTTTTTACCTGGTACCAAAACTGACGCTTTACAAATGTTCTGTCATTTCATTGTCATGGAAGATTTATACCCGTCTCTAGCTAAACTTATTGTTATGCTGTGTGGGCAACTGCTGAAAATTTTATTGCCACTGATGTGTAGCCAATCGCAGTAAGCAAATTTTTGGAAAAAAACATAACTTCTGAGGCTTGTATTTTGATTAAGTTTAGTGCTGAATTTTGGTGGCAAGTTCATGTCATGTGTCTGCTTTCCTTTCACAACGCAGTAGTAACCAGGGTTCATACAATCCTTAAAAGACCTTAAATTGAGGAGCCTCTTTTCAAGGCCCTGAAAGTTCCTTAAAAAGCAGGCTTTTGCTCATAGGTCCTTAAAATGTGCTTAAAGTTTGTCACTGCCAATGATTTTGAAGAAAGTCTGTGTAAAATCATGAGTCTATTGGGAAAAAAATCTGGGAAAAAAAAGGAAGTAAAAAGTATAAGAAGTCTGAGTCAAAGTTGACCGTCGATCTTGCTGATAAGTTCGGAAGAGAAGGCCAGTTTGGCCATTGGTATGGATGACATGTTACACATGGCATGCACTCTGTGAGAAAAAATCGAAAGAATTGAGTTGTTAATTTGAGTGAACGATATTGACTGAATGACACCAGAAATGACTGAACGAAGCTCCCAGCAGGCAGCTCTTCAGTCAGCACTACCAGGTACCTATTGCGTAAACGAGAATGCAGATTGTAAAGCGCTTAGAGCTTGACAGTCTCTGGCCGGGGATAGGTGCTATATAAGTACTCTCTTAACACTATCAGCACAGACCCTTGTTGTGCTCTATGTGCCCAGTTAACACTGCAGTCACAGCACTGAAATTCCCTCAGGACACCCCTGATTTTTAGCATTTTTAATTATTTTTCCTTAAAAGCCTAAATCCGACAGTGACTTTATTTTTTTCACAGTGAAATAGAGCTATATTTCATCTTCTTGATGATAAATGTTTTAAAAGTCAAACTAATCATTTTGTTGTTGTTTGATTGAGTTGAAAATGACACTTCGAACAAGGAGCTGATTCAGTGCTTGAAGACTGGTATGGTGTGTACATTGGAAGGACTGTATATGTGCGCTGAAACCACTGGTTAACAATTATCAAGAAATTCAATCAGATATATTTTTAGAAGACTGCCTCTATCATTCTTGCGATGTGTCCTGAGTGACAGATCGCTTGCCATGAGTATTTTGCCTCATGTCGCCAAGTGGTAAATCGGGCACCACGACCATTCTCGCAGCATGTTGCGAAAAAGTTAAGTTGTCTACTACATGTAAAAACACCAGAGCTACGGCCTTCATGAAGCCTGCATACATAATAGAATGATCCGCCATCTTGAAATTGAGAAGCCAGCATGCTGGGAAAGTGACCATTTAACATTGGCTGGAAAAAGAAAAGTCCAAAGAAAGGTTGCAGGCAGATCCAGGTGGAGACAAAAATGAGGCCTTTTGTCACATATGCAAAAAGTCCTAGACAGTGGATTGGTGCAAGTATTTTATGATTATTTTCCTTAAGATTATCTGGAAATAAGTCTTTGAATGAAAAAAAAAGTGCTTGAGAGTCCTTAAAAAGTAATTGATTTTTTTTGCTCGTTTGTCAGGAAATCTGTATGAACCATGATCACAGACTTATATATTCATGATATATCTTCATAGGAAGCCTACTGAGCCAGTTGAATAAAACGTTACCCCCTTTACATAAGTGCATTTTTTAAGATCTTCATTACTTTCAAGTGCCAGTTAGAATATGTCATTGAGTTCGTAATTCAAATACATCCAACACCCCCCCCCCCCCCCCCCCCCCCCCCCCCCCCCCCCCCCCCCCCCCCCCCCCCGTCTCTCTCTCTCTCACTTTGTTGGTCTTTCTGTCTCTCTCTCTTGCTGTATGAAATATGTCATTAAACAGATAGCCGCAGTGATTTTCCATGAAGTTTTTTCATTTTATTGGTGAAATCCTGAGAATTTATGGGGGGGGGGGGGGGGGGGGGGGGGGGGGTTAATTGCTGACTGTGGTGTCTTTGTAGGCAGATATGGTATTTAAGCTACTGATTAACCCCCCATCCAAAAGTAGTTTCACAGGAAACACAAGGTCATTTGACCTTAGTATCAGAAAATGAATCGGCGATTTTTAAAACTGCAAGGTCAAAGACCCAGATGCAAAGTTCTGTACATACTGTATTCACTTCAGGTTAATAATTGCAACGTCTGTCCATCCCACTTAGTTTGATAACACTGAGACCTAGTTTACCTTATGTCTGCTTTTGTTGTTTTTCTTTAACTACTAACTGTTTTTATGTGAGAGACAAAAGGGATGCATGCACATCAGTCTTTATGTCTGTGTCACAGTGTGTGACTTCCCTTTCATCTACTTGATGGCTACAGTCAACGTAGTGGTCATTCTTTGATTCTGACTCTTCATGAGTTCATGGCTTGCAAATTATATATATATATCGAAAAATCCCAACAGGAAAGAAAAAGACATATATATATATGGGCTGAGAACTCATCTATTGTAACATTACACTACCAAATGACAAATGACAAAGATGAGTTCTCAGCCCATATATGTAGATGATAGAATTCAGATGATCAGTTGGCTGTATTAGGTTTTTCAGCTGGTTAATACTTTCGCTTTTCAACCTGACTAGCTAGATCCGGCATGCCCTAACACAAAAGCAGGTCAAAAAATGGGAGGGGGGGGGGGGGGGGGGGGCGGTTCATAAGTTAAGGATAGGGAAGGGAAAGCTTCCCTACACACTAACTTCACCTAACTTGCTCTGTATTTTTTTACTATTGGGCTTTGACTTGAACTGAAGGAGTCAAAGATGACATCTGACACAGTTGTTTCTGGTAGCTTGTACCAGTCCCAGATGGTGGTGGGAAATAATTGAGTCTTTCAGTGTTTGCTTGGTTTTGGATTTGCGGCAGCAGATGGATGTGGCCTCTGCTGTTGAGCTGGACCAATGCTGTTGAGCTGGAGTTGCTCACAGCTGCCTTGTTCTTGATGTGTGTGTTACTATTGAGTGCATGTTTGCATGTACATCACTGTGTGTACTTGAGTCAGATAAAACTGAAACTGTACATTCATGCATCTGCGTGTGAATTGAAAGAGAGATGTGCAACTTACTTAGATACGTCACTTGACCATCAGTATTGCAGTCTCTCTGAGTCTGATGATCCCATGCATAACAGAATATAGAAGAAATTTGTGCTAAGGCACTTTGTCATTTGGTAGTGTAATGTTACAATAGATGAGTTCTCAGCCATGCCTTAAATGATAACAGTGTTGGCCAAATTTGCTGATGGAGTGGGAGGGAGCGGGGCGGGGATGGCTGGGAAATGAGGACACACAGAGAGGGAATGTTTGGCATAGGCACCTTCACCTCATGGTTTGAATTTGATGTGGAAACTTTTGGTCATATTACACATGACCTCTCATATCTTGATCTGGATTGTGTTCTATGAGATAACTATTTTGATCATATTTGAGCTGTCAGAGAATCATTTGTTACATTTTGAGGAGATTGTGGCTGTTCTCAACACATGGGTGTCTGTACCATGAAACAAGTCTGTGCTCACCATTTGTCATTTTCAAAAGGGACTGGGTTTAAAAATACGGCATCAAATTAATTCAATCCATGTTTGACATGAAAACCCCTTTCACACTAGACAGAGTTACAATGTAACTTCTCCGCAAATGGTTGAGAAAGTATTTGTTTAGTTTCGAAAGGTCCTTTGAGAGTTTAACATAGAAAGTGGCTAGAGCTGCTAAGTGCTGTGCTTTTGGTGCAGCATGCTACGATTTCATTGACAATGCTAAGTTGCTGCACTTTGTGACAAAATGCTTGTAAAAAAAACCCTAGAAAACATTTGTTTATAAATCAAAGAATAACAGATTCTACATACTTGGCGGCAGCTAAAACGGAGCAGAGACAAAGAATACCTTTTGACTTAGAATTATTTTGTGAAAAAGATGGGTATGCTCAGTAAGGAGAAGATGAAAAAAAGAAAAATCACTGAAGACGATTGCAATTTTGTTGTCTTATCGATTGGTTTTGTTCTTGTTTATTTATTTTTTTTAACTGTAGGTCAAGTCTACACTAGCAAGATTTCCTCTTCTTTAGTCCACCTTGATGTTGTGTGTAAAGCAAAATGCAGCTGGAATGAAGTCTGGCTTTCCTACAAGTGCTAAGCTTAAATTTGGAAAGTTACACTTCAAATGCCAAAATGTTACACTTTGATGCTGATCAGCCACTAAGAAGAGTGGGTGTAGATTCATTGGTATTCCAAGTTAACGTATGACATATTATGGAGTTTTCAAACATAATTCCCCACTTATTTCATGGGGGAGAGTCTGGTAATTCAACACGCTTCCCATCTATGGCACTTTTCTTTCATGGAAAAGAAACATGCAAAGGACAAGAGTGACAAGAACTTGAAATTCAGTCAAAATAGATTATGAGAAAAGTGTAGGCTATTAGACACCTGTGTGTACAAGAATCCTGGGGAAAAATCAGAATGATACTCTGCTGGTAATGTAAGACAACCTAGAGAGCACAGTAAGTATGGCATTTTTTTTATACACAGTTCTAAACAAAGCAGGAACCATTTTTTTGGTATGCATACCCTGGTGAACGAATGAACTGTTATAATAATATTTTTCTGTTAGGCCTCACGTGTACATAACATGGTGTTGAATTATGTTTACTGACTTTTCACTGCACTCCCTACAGGTCTTTCGTTAATCATTTCTCTACTTAGATTTTCTTATCAAGTTGTTCCAGGATATTAAAAATTGCTTGGGAATTTCTAGCTCTGAATGATGACAGAACACGGAACAACAGAATCTTGAAGTTGTATTAGTTCTGTTTGTTGTCAGTAGAATCTATGGCTTTCATGTACTAGTTTGAAATCTGTAAATGTCATAATACATCTTGCCTTGCAGGTACAATTTCCACACATTGTTACTGTTAGTAAAATTGCCATTGAATATCATGCAACCTAATCTGCACATCTCATTTTAGGAATGGTTTGTTGAGGTAAAATTATTTTTTTGCTTCTTCTTTCAGGTGATTATACAAGGCTTCCGCAGTTACCGTGATCAGACAGTAGTGGAACCTTTCAGTTCAAAGCATAATGTTATCGGTAAGAGGTTTTGTTGTTGGTTGGCAAACTATGCTTGCTTGCTTCTAGTTTGTTTTACTCTCAGATTTTTAAAAATATGATAATGTTATGTTCACTTTCTTGTACATGTCAGTAAATGGTTGTTCACTAGTTGGCACATTTCCTCAGTGCTTTGTTTTAAACAGTTATAGTTTTTAAGAACAGGATCTCTCATGAAAAATTAACTTTTGAACTTAATGAAAGGAGGGGGAGAAAGTGTATATAGTTTTTAAAGTGAGCTTTTAACATGTTTGATCATACTGTTGGTAAAGTGAAATATTTTAAAGGTATAAAAGTACTGAAATAGCGAAAGAATGGTGTGTCGGCAGACTTTTTAAATTTTGGGGATAGACATTGATGTCAGTCATGGCCCTTTTTTTAACTGAGCCAGTCAGTCACTGTTACCAGGGCTACCATTTGTACTGACGACAGGGGGTCCCAGGGACTCCTTCACTGATGCTATAGAGGGTCCCAGAGGGGGTATAGAGAGTCCCCATGAACAAAATTAACCAATACAGAAAATGTAGTATTTCTTGCTTTTTTAATTATTGGCTTGATAATCAGACATTTCAGAGTAAATGAATCTCTCTCTCTCTCTCTCTCTCTCTCTCTCTCTCTCTCTCTCTCTCTCTCTCTCTCTTTCTCTCTCTCTCTCTCTGAAAACATTTCTTTAAAAAAACATTTCTTGTTAGGTGGTGTTGCTGTAGATATTTATTTAGGAATCGACGATTCACTGTCTGTAGCATCGTCAGAATATGTTTCTTTGCGTTTTTTAGGAGCGCCCAACCACTGAAGCAACGACATATTTGCGAGATGCGATAGCCGTGAACTTCCTTTCTTCGTTCGCCTAGGCTTGTGCACGCGATTGTTACAACTTGTGAGTCATCGAATTGGTTGATTAGTGGCGGCGGGCGCCACAGTCTGAATTAAGTCAGCCGGTCGACTGAGTAAACTGTTCAGTGACGTGGGCCACAAGGCGAGCCTATCAGTGTTTACGCAGCTTCTCAGCTTACTGTACTTTCGCAGGCACACGCTGTCCTGAATTTGATGGCAGGCAATCGCGCGCGAAGCTTGTGGTGTGCTCAGCTTTGATCAGTGACCGCGGCACATTTTGGCGTTTGCCTGATTTTGTAGTGCGTCCCGCAGGACTCGCTACACGTTTTGTTAGTGCGTCCTTTTCGCTCATAGTGCGTCATGGACACACATATGTGCATCATTGGGAGCCCTGGTTACTTAGGGTCTACTAGACTAAGTCAGTACCCTAGATGGAGTTTACCACTAATTATAGAATATCTGGCCTTCAGTGACTTTGAGCCACTTGCAAAATGCTCTGTCAGGAACGCACAGTTAAGACATGCTTTTTTGGTGTTTTCAGGTTGTAAGGTTAGTGAGGTTCATGCCTTCTCCAGGTACCCGTGGTCCCCGTATGTGCCTTTCATTCCTAGCCAAGACCGTTTAGCCTGAAGAGAGGCCCCCTTGCCTCCTCTGGCCCCTTCATTGCCAGTCATTTGAAGGTGGAGCAGGTTAAATGTCCTGTCAGAGCACTGAAGAAGTTACCTTCAGAGGGCAGAGTCAGGTTCTGTAAGCGCCATAATTTGGTGTGGCTGAGAGAGTGCTGCTGTAGGACCCAAGGTGATAAGCTTCTGGCTGGATAGGTGATTGAAGAGGCTTACGTCTATGGCCAGAAACCGCTTCTCTCAAGAGGGGACAAAAAGGCACAAGAAGCGCAGGTTCCTTCTGTCAGTTGTGCCCTCTGGCGAAGTATCATGGTCTCTGGTCAGTATCACACTGTCACTTTTGCACACACGCATTCATGACAGCATTTACTCCATACGCACACGCAATCTTTCCAATCAACCAAAAGGAGCACTACCGAATGTTTTTCTTCTCCCCTCTCCTTCGGGGAAAAAACACTTTACTAAATCACATCAAACAATTTATAAACAGATTTTATACATGCATCCTTGTAACCAATTTTCCCATTTACATCAATACAAGTTTCTGTAAAGTCATGGCCTTCACATAACACTGGCCCAAGATCCAGACCAGGAGAATAAGTAATTATTTCAATCATTGATGCTATGCCTGCATCAGATATAAGACTCGCTCCATACTGTCATGATTCCCTGTCTCCCAGACATCGTATCGCCCCCTTGAATTCTCCCGTCACTGGAGATATGATTTTCCGACTCCTCTCCCTTGACTTCTCCTGTCACTGGAGAGATGATGAGTTCCAACTCCTCTCCCTGGAGTCTTTAATTGCTGGGGCTGAACTACCGGTGTGTTCCCCACACCATGGCCATCTTTAACCACCTCACGGGGTGAAAAGTGAAAGGTGAAGGGCGAAGGGCTGAAACACGAATAAGGTTCGTGTAAGTAACCTGCTTCCCAATTTAATTATGAATTCTTTCTTTCTCTTTTCTTTAGGTTTTCCCCTGTAGCTTTCCCCAACTATCTATGGCTCACCTGGTAATGACTGGTCAGCAGTGAGGACCAGCGTCCTGACAGGTTCGAGTCTCTAGGCCATCTGCTGGGCTAAAACTGATTCTTTCCTCCCTCCTCCTAGTGAGTGCATACTCAGTGTTCAAAACACATGACCAGCACCTTACCAGCCCTTATTAAACTATCTCTCAGTGGTCACTTTCACCCAATGACCACCCTTCTTTCTTTAATGAGTCATTCTCACCATTATTTGGGGACGCCCGCTACACTAGTCAAGCCACATGAATATTCTTCCTTTTTAGTAGTGGCATGGGGAAATGATTCATATCACTAACTACATGTGATGGAGCGTCACATGCCTTGATGTGAGGCTACGTCACATGACACCCCCCATCCTGGGGTGAAAAAATTTTCTCCAGAAAATTTTTTTTTGACGGATATACAACTTCACTTAAAACACATCTTCAGCCATGAATCTCAAAATGTGTATCCATCACACATGATTCACCAAATTAATAATCAACGTATAGAATCAATCATCATGATCCACCATAAATAGCATATTTCGAACTTTCAGTCTTTCTAAAAAAAATTCATAATTGATCAACACATCTCACAAAATACATTTCACAAATTACATGGACAAAACAATTAGGGATATTAACAATTCAAAGTACAAATTGTGTTTGTATATTAGATGTGAAGCACATTTTTTCCTTGATCTTTGTCTCACATCATATGTTTCAAAACCTCATGAAAATGAGAATATTTCTAAGTGTAAATGTTTCTCAATAGACATGTAAACAAAATAAACATAGTTTAAACTAGTTTTTTTCCCCACATGTAATGGTATTGTCCATTGAAAAGTGAAACATATTTTCCATTGTTGACAATTAACTAATGAAAACAATGGTTGTCTCACTGCACAATCAAAACATGTGTATATACATTTCTAAAGAGTTATTTGCTCATCACACATACATATATATTCATCTTCACAAGCAAGTTAGACATAAATAGTACATGATGATTTTTTCATTGTTTACGAAAGAATAAAGCAAAGAATAGATATGTAATACATCAACATCAAGTAGTTTTTGCTTGTAAAACATATAGTCACTTCAACAAGCAAATTAAGCATAAATACCACTTGATTTAAATAGTCAGTAGCATACAATGCACTGTCAAATGTGAGCACACCGTAATCATTAAGAAAGACAAAAAACAGGAAGAGTCTTTCCCTTGAAGACAGTTACATTTGTCCATGAATATTCATACACGTGACAATAAATCTGCCATGACATTTTGTGTTCCAGGCACTGGTTTTAATAGTAAACTGGAATTCCTGCAATGCCAAAGACCACCTTAATAATCTGCTGTTCTTAGTTTTTGACGATTGCAAGAACGTCAATGGCCTATGGTCAGTCTGTAACCGAAACTTTCTTCCAGTCAAGAACCTGGCGAACTTCTCACATGCCCATACAATAGCCAAGCACTCTCTCTCAATAGTGGAGTATTTCCTGTGTCTTCCCTCCGGGGGTTGCAACCTTGCCCTGGTCGGAGGGCTTGCGCGGTCCAGTGATCCTTAGGCTTTGCTGGCGGGGGCATCAATACTTGGAGATAGGCTGGTTTTTTTTTCAAACTGCTTTTAGGTCCGAGAAGCCAAGATGCTGTCTGGCCTAAGCGTCACGTGGTAAGGAGTTGATGCCCCTGGTAGGGCTTCCCATGTCAGATAGGCTAAGGGTGAGGATCCTGACTAAGAGTAACCCGCCTTTCTCCTTTTCTTGTTTTCTGCCTCCTTATTTGGCCCTTTTCTATCTTCGTCCCCCCTTAAAATCTTCTTTTCCCACCCCTTTTTCTCGTGGTCTCCTTAAGGGATCCCCGGTTTTTGCCGTGGGGTGCCCCCTGTTCGGGGGGGAAATAAATCCTGGTGAGGGAAGGGCCACGTTCAACACATCACTTTGGTGACCTTCCAGAAGGGAGCATTTTGGGCCCCGGGGGTTTGTACTAACCTCCCCTTCTTGGGGTTGGGCCAGAAAACATTTCCCCTCTGGCCTTGAACCCCTGGTGCTCAGCTCTCTGTCCCGGGAGTGAGCTGATGGGGGGTGGGTTGGTGGTTCTGTTTGTCGGTCCCCCGAAGCCGGGAAAGGGGTCAAGACATTGGTTTTTTTTGGGCCGGGCCCCTTGTTGGACCCCAAGGTGGGTGGGTAAGGGAGGGATGAAACACAATAAAAAAATATGGCTTTTTCAAAAATACCCCCCCCAAAAGGAAGGGGAGGCAGCACCCCATTTCAGGGGAATTTGAAAGGACAGTGTTTCCGATACGGGGTTAGACAGGGGCAGGTTTTGGGCTTCCGGGTCGTGATGGAAGGGGACGGGCGGGGAAAGACCCCTTTCGCTTTGGCCCCTTCGCCATCAAAAGGTTTAAAGGATGCGGGTGACCTGGGCATTAAAAGGTTGAGGAAGGCTCGTTTTCTTCAATGTAAATCACAAAAGAAAATCCAAACAGTGCTCAAGGCAACAAAGCTAGTGGAAGGGAGATCAGGGTGACTCCTCAAAAAACGTTAAATTATCAAAAGGGTTGGATTCGCTGCAGAGATCTATCGGGTGTCACAGAGGCGAGATAAAAAGGAAATGGGTCCAGGGTGTGCGGGTGCGCAGGGTGACGAAAAAAAAGGGTGCAGGGAAGTGGAAAAACCCACCCCTTTTGACATTCGCCCCCTGTGTGCCCCCGGTCATAAAATTGGGTTTTTTAAAACGTCAGGGTTCATTTTTGTTCCCCCCCATTGAGGTGCTTCAAATCTAAACCCCAAGTTTGGTCATGTCAGGCCGCTGTTCTGGGCAGGGGTGTGGGGGGTTTGTTAAAGGAAACCCATGAGACCGTGAAAAGGGCCCCGGCGATTGTGAAAACTCCCGGTGGCGACCACCCCTCCTCTTCACCAACTGCCTGTCTGGAACAAAGTCAACACCCAAAAAGGGTAAAAAAAAAAAAGAAGACCCCGTTTTTGAAGCCGCGGGGTTTGTTGGCAGTCGACCCCAACAGCATCTTTCAAAGCTTCGGCGGGTAAAAAAAGTTAACACTTTCATCTGCTGCCAATGACGATTTTACTTTCTCAAAAACTTTGAAGGAAAACAGATAAGCTTGGTGGAAGCAAGCCACCACCCCCAACCCAAAGTGGGTCCCCGGTGGGGGCAAAAAAATCTGCCACCCCCAGACTGCTCAGCGGCGAACCCTGCTGGGCAGAAAAAAAAACCACCCCCACCTCGAACCCTGTCCGTGCCGGCGGGCAAGGGGTTAAAACCCCGTGTGGAGATGGTGGGGGGGAAGAAGCCCCACCGTCTCCCAACCCAGACCTTCTTCCCCTTTTGGAAAGCCTCCCAGAGGTCTAAAACCCAACAAGTCCGGGAAAAATTAAGAACAAAATTTACACTTTAGAAGCAGTTTTGATGGGGAGGGGGACCTGATCTCCCCCCTTTTCGCCCTCTGCACCAGGATAGACAGTTTCCTTGGATATCCGGGGTCTAAATTCCAACTTTGGAGCTGCACTTCTGTGTAAATCTATAAAATTCCGTCGGGCCCTTTTCGGGAAACCCCCAAAAAAAGCCAAAGCCTTTCCTTTTTTCTGGTTTTAAAACTTTAAAAACCCCCTGCCAACCTCCAGTTGGGGATGTGGGCGTGTTGCCTTCCCCTACAAAAAAACTTTGTGTATGCCCGGTCGCTCTGTCTCCCTCGTTTCAGGCTGTAGCTGGGGAAGCCCCTTCCACAAAGACTGTGAAAATCGTTCCCTTTACTACCCCCTTCTGTCCCGGTTTGTCTTAGGACCTTGTCAGTCTGATGGAAATTTCCCGCCCTTTTTTCTGTGGGTGACTTAACGGTACGTCCTTTTTGGGGGTAGTGTCATACTCACCCAGAGGCTGAAATTTTAGGAGTCCTTTGGGATTTGGATTGTGTTGTTAAAACGGGACTGCAATTACTCCACTTTTCCCAGGTTCACTTTTGTTTAGATTGTCGGTTTGGCCCCCTCGCGGGGCCGGGACTATGAGGGGTCTGCCAGACGTCCACGGAAGTGCCATTTCCCTGTTTTCTACCCCCGAAATAAGAACACTCTCTGCCTCAAAATCTAAATTATAAGAAAGCAACGGGGTCTATTTCGCCACATTTTTAGGGAATTCCTGGCACTGATTTTTTCGGCCCGGGCCCCAGCAAAATCATGACTAACCTGTATCAAGTGTGCAAAAGTTTTTTTCCGGTTTTTTCCGATAATTTCAAACCCCAAAAAAACCCCTTGGTTGATTAAATGCCAAAAAATTTCCAAAAATTTGGGGGAAACGGGGCCAGTGTCGGGTGTACCATCGACCTTCGGTCCCAACGCTCGACCATCAGAAACTGTGCAAACGAGACACATTTTAAAATCAGTAAAAGCGGCCTGGAGGTTTTTTTTCCAGGCTGACGTCGGAAAATTCCAAGAAAAAAATGTGGAACTCTTTTAAAAAAATCAAAGGGGAAAACACCTGTCCCCTGTGAACTACTCAGTTTGGACTTTTAAAACGAGAAAAAGCAGTTGTTAAACGCTGGCTTCAACCCAAAAAAATAATTCCCCCCCTTCTAACAAATAGCCCCTTTTTTTCAAAAACAAAACCCTTTTAAAAAAAAATCCCCCTGCAACTTTTTGTCAGAACAGGAAACTACAATCTTCCTTCACGTTTAAAAGAGTGAAATCGCCTTTCCGCGCGTTCCCTCCAGGGCTGATGAAAACCCATACACCTTGAAACTCCGCAAATAGTCTTTAACACCTCAAGGGTTTTTCAAACCTGGGGACTACAGGTTTTTTTCCGCCCCCTGGCGAAAACCCCATTTTCCAATTCCCAAACCGGAAAGGGTCTTTTCAATTTTAAATCCGCCCTTGCGACCGCGGGGGGTTTGTTTGGGAGAAAAAGGCAGCTAGGGTAGGGGTTTCCGGGGTGGCCTTTGGGGAACGCATTTTGGGTTTCCCCCCCGGCCGGCCCTTTTATTTTTGAACTCCTGGAACGCCTTTTTGAAAAAAGGGG
Organism: Conus ventricosus; assembly: GCA_018398815.1. Classification (NCBI taxonomy): domain Eukaryota; kingdom Metazoa; phylum Mollusca; class Gastropoda; order Neogastropoda; family Conidae; genus Conus; species Conus ventricosus. The sequence goes on along the minus strand of JAFLJL010013820.1, from coordinate 4,034 downwards.
CGTTGGATTTTCTTTCTGGAAGCCTAAAACCCCCAGGGGGTTTCTTTCTAGAGGGTTTTCGACACCCCGCCTTTAAAATTTTTTCGAAGCATTTTTGGTGGTTTTTACACCCCGAGTCCCGGCAAGTTGGGTGTTTCAGGGAAAATACGCCCGCCCCTTTTGTAAAAAAGCAAAACATGTGAAAAAATTTTTGCGGGGTTCAGATTCCCTTTTTAAACCCCCCCCCCCCCCCCCCCCCCCCCCCCCCCCCCCCCCCCCCCCCGGGCCCGCTTGGTAATAAAATCCCATCGATGGGCAGATGAAAAAACGGTTCACCTTTTCTCCAAAAAAAGATCAGTGTATTTTACTTCCATAATTTCCGTCAGTTTTTTCCCCCGATCCCGAAATTTCAGTAGGGAAATCTCCCATTTCCCTTTAAAAGGCCCAATTTCTGGGGAATTTTTGACCAGAAAAATGAAAATTTTTCAGCCACATCAAAAACCTCAAAAGCTTGCAGAAACCTGAATTTTCTGCGGTCGTAGCGCACCCGACTGGGGCGCTGTAAGAAAACTTGCTTACCTCTACAGAGCCCTGGTCCCTTCCAAACTTCTACGGTTGTGCTGTGAGGGTCCGAAGAGTCTTACCTAAATGGCCCTAAACCACCACAGGGGGTCCTGCTTGGAGGTTTTTCCCCACCCCCGTTACAGCCCCTTCGCAAGGCGGGTGCCTTTACTGTCCAACCGCAGGCTGAAACGTCTTTTAATTTTTATCCCACTTTCTCAGAAAAGCAGATCCCGCCATTTATGTGTTTTGACCCTCTGTTCCCCAAAAAGTTTGAAAACAACCCCCAAATTTTCCGCCCTTTGGGTTTTGATGCGGCCTCACGTGCGGGAAAGAGGTTAGCCTAGGAGTTGTGTCGGGTTTTTTCCAAGTTCCGGGTCAACCTCCTGGACCTTTTTCACACCAGAGATTCTTTTTGACTTGCCTTTCGCAAAGAGTTACCAGCCTTTGCGTGCAAGGGATTTTATCGACCCTGTTCCCAAATTCCCATCTGTCAAAAAGTTTTCCGGGTTCCAAATCGAAATGGGGTGGCCTGTGCAGCCCCACTGCCCTGGGCTCTTTCAGATACTGTTGGAACATTAAAATTCAGATGTTTGTTATTTTGCTAAAAATTTCGCTCGTTCTGGCTTTTAAATAAACTCAAAATTTTTGAAAGGGACTTTCTGGGTTTTGCGGGTTCGTTGCGCTTTGAGGCCAAATGGCCGCAACCTCAGCTCCAGAACTTTTACATTTCTCGAAAATTTTTTTTCAAGTTGAAGGCGGACGGTTAAAAATTATCTTTCTTGGGTTCCTGGGAAGTTGGCTCGGGGGGAATGAAAAGGGTTTATGTTTTTCCCGAACGCCACAAGAGGAAAAATGTCCACTATTTAATCCCCCGCCAATGTGAAAACCCAAAAATTAATATTATGTGAGAGACTTGGAGGGGGATTGGAAAACACAGACGAATAACAAACCTTTCGACCCTCCAAACCCTTTGGACTTCTCCCCCGTCGGGGGGTGTAAGAGGAAAAGGGTTTTGTGCCGGCTGCAACGGCCATTGTATTTACCCATGCTTAAATTTAAAAAAGTGAAAAAAGCTCCGTGGTTTCATTTTGCTGCGCCCCCCCCCAAGAAAATGTTTTTTAAAGGGTTGGGACTTGCATGATGTGAGCACAAAAAATTTACGGCGGGGGCCTGAAGATCCTGTTCAGGGATGCCCGCCTGATGTGATTTCCCTTAGTTTTTTAGAAGGGTTAAAAATTTTTCTCTGATTAACCTCTTTATATGCACTTACCTTGTTAGTTACGCCGAAAAATTCGGGAAGGTAAGTAACTCGAAAATTTGAAAATTTGGGTTCCCAATTAAAAAATTAATTTAAAGAGAGGAAGGAAAAAGTCAAAAGAAAAAATTTTTTTAAAAATCCTAAGAATAAATGTTGCTATATCATAAGTTTGAAGAACCTCACATAGCCATTACCGGGGAAAAAAAAAATCTTCTCAGAACTTTTCAGAAATTTCTTCCGAATCCCCCTGGAACCCCATCCCAGTCGAAATTAGGGCACTAAGCTTATTTCCCAGCCTTTTTAAATTTTTTAGCCCCAAATCCCACAAATCACAGTATCTTTTCATGATCCCTTATAGAAGGGGGGGGCAGAAATCAAAGTTGCGTGGGGAAAACGCATTTCGACCACAAAAATTTAAAATTTTGTAAATCGAGAACACGGCACGTAAACGACTCGCGGTTTTTTTTCAAACAAGTAAATGGCCACAGGAAAAAAGGGGCACTTCTTGCGAGACTTTCCTTTTTTACGAGAAATATGGCGGGGCCCATTGTTTCCCGTGTTTTCAGGGCGCTGCAGGCGCAGCGTTTTTGGGTGTGTGATTTCCGGTTGGGCGCTAGCGGGGGGCCGACTGTCAAGGGGTTAAAATTTTACGGAAGAAAAATTTTTACGAAAATTTTTGGTTCTTTCAGCGATGTCATTTAAAGGATGGTGAAAGTTTTTTTTTTTTTTTTTTTTTTTTTTTTGGATGACTGGTGAGTTGATTTTAACGTGGTGACAGCCCTGATGTGGCCCTTTGCGGTCGGCTGGGCTATAAGCAACATTATCTTATCTTATCTCCTGTGTCTTTGAGAACTTTTTACTGGCGTATTGCACGGGATGTAACAAAGCACTTTTTCCTGCAACAGTACCGCTCCCATTCCTTTGGAACTGGCATCGGTTCTCAAAATAAAGTCTTCTGAGAGGGATGGTAACAAAAGAAACAGGAAATGAGTTGAGGGTGTTCTGAACACACTCCAAAGCCTTCTGGCACTCATCAGACCACACAATACTTTTGTTCTTCGTCCCTTTCGTCAGTTCAGTCAAAGGGGCCGTCAGGGACGCAAAGTGGGGTACATATCGTCTATAGTAAGACAACAATCCGATGAGTGACTTGATCTGTTTCTTTGTAGTGGGTTTAAGTAAAGATAAAATCTTTTCCACTTTCTTTCCTTCTGGCATCATTTTTCCCACTGAAATAATGTGACCCAAAAACTCGAGAGTTTGAAAACCGGCACGAATTTTGGATGGTCTTGCAGTCAGACCAAAACTTCTGAGTCTGGAAAAAACAGCTCGTAAGTTAGAAAGGTCACTCCATGACTTTGCAGCCAACAAAATATCGTCAAAAAAACTGACTGCACCACATTCATGGAGTTTCAGGGCTCGCATCATTCTAGCAAAAGAAGCTGGGGCATTTTGCAAACCGAATGGCATTTTCGTCCACTGGAAAAGACCAAAAGGTGTTTGAAATGCTGTCTTTTCCTTGTCAGCTTCAGCCATTGGAATCTGCCAGTATCCTTTAGTCAAGTCTACTTTCACAAAATAATTTCCTTCTGAGAGCTGACACAGAAGTTCTTCAATGTCTGGGATAGGCTCGGCATCGAACACAGTGATCTTATTTAATTTCCTGTAATCGATGCAGAACCGCACCGAGCCATCAGGTTTGTCCACCAATAGAACTGGTGAGCTGTACGGAGATGTAGAAGGTTCTATGACCTTTAAATCCAGCATTACTTTGATTTCTCTCTCGACAACCTCTTTTTTTGCAAATGGGAGGGGGTATGGTCTGGTTCGCACTGGTATTTCAGTAGTTAACTGAATACTATGGGGTTCAATACCAGTCACTGTACCTGGGGTATCTGTCAACACATCCTGAAAGTCTTTCAAAATGTCTTTGAGCTGTTCTGTTTGACTTGCAGACAAATCATTCGACAAAACCCACATCACCATAGGTTTCACCTTTGATAGACAGAGTAGGAAGGGGTACAACATCATCTGCACTGGTAGATGTTAACACTCCTACATTTGCTGTTTTCCCACAACCTTTGATCTGTCCCTGTACGTTACACTGATAATATTGTCATGTTGACATCAGTTTCTGACATAGGACATATCCATTCAGCTGACTGGTTGATGGCAACATTTGTACGTTCAACATACTTCTTAAACATGTTCACATGGAATACCTTCTCAGTGT
>JAFLJL010013819.1:0-14102 GCA_018398815.1 Conus ventricosus | reverse complement strand
TATGCTGTTGGTGATGTACAGTAATGCGGTGGTGATATACAGTAATGCTGTTGATATGCTGTTGGTGATATACAGTAATGCTGTGTGTATACAGTAATGCTGTTGGTGATAATACAGTAATGCTGTTGGTGATTATACAGTAATGCTGTTGATATACAGTAATGCTGTAGGTGGTATACAGTAATGCTGTTGATATACAGTAATGCTGTTGGTGATATACAGTAATGCTGTTGATACACGGTAAGCTGTTGGCGATATACAGTAATGCTGTCAGTGATATACAGTAATGCTGTTGGTGATAGACACTAATGCTGATATACAGTAATGCTGTTGGTGATATACAGTAATGCTAGTTGGTGATATACAGTAATGCTGTTGGTAAATAGACACTAATGCTGTCGGTGATATACAGTAATGCGTTGGTGATATACAGTAATGCGTGTTGGTGATAGACACTAATGCTGTCGGTGATATACAGTAATGCTGTTTGTGATGTACAGTAATGCTGTCGATGATATACAGTAATGCTGTTGGTGATATACAGTAATGCTGTCAGTGATATACAGTAATGCTGTTGGTGATAGACACTAATGCTTTCGGTGATATACAGTAATGCTGTTGGTGATATACAATAATGCTGTTGGTGATATACAGTAATGCTGTTGGTGAATAACAGTAATGCTGTTGGTAATATACAGTAATGCTGTTGGTAATATAACAGTAATGCTGTTGGTAATAGACAGTAATGCTGTCGTGATATACAGTAATGCTGTCGGTGATATACAGTATTGCTTGTCGGTGATATACAGTAATGCTGTCGGTGATATACAATAATGCTGTTGGTGATATACAGTAATGCTGTCGGTGATATACAGTAATGCTGTTGGTGATGTACAGTAATGCTGTTGGTGATATACAGTAATGCTGTTGATATACAGTAATGCTGTTGTGATATACAGTAATGCTGTTGATATACAGTAATGCTGTTGGTGATATACAGTAATGCTGTTGATACACGGTAATGCTGTTGGCGATATACAGTAATGCTGTCAGTGATATACAGTAATGCTGTTGGTGATAGACACTAATGCTGTCGTGATATACAGTAATGCTGTTTGGTGATATACAGTAATGCTGTTGGTGATATACTGTAATGCTGTCGGTGATAGACACTAATGCTGTCGTGATATACAGTAATTCTGTTGGTGATATACAGTAATGCTGTCGGTGATATACAGTAATGCTGTCGGTGATATACAGTAATGCTGTCGGTGATATACAGTAATGCTGTCGGTGATATACAATAATGCTGTCGGTGATATACAGTAATGCTGTCGGTGATATACAGTAATGTTTGTTGGTGATGTACAGTAATGCTGTTGGTGATATACAGTAATGCTGTTGATATGCAGTAATGCTGTTGTGATATACAGTAATGCGTTGATATACAGTAATGCTGTGGTGATATACATAATGCTGTCAGTGATATACAGTAATGCTGTTGGTGATATACAATAATGCTGTCAGTGATATACAGTAATGCTGTTGGTGATATACAGTAATGCTGTTGGTGATATACAGTAATGCTGTTGGTAATATACAGTAATGCTGTTGGTGATATACAGTAATGCTGTTGGTGATATACAGTAATGCTGTGATATATAGTAATGCTGTTGGTGATAATAGTAATGCTGTTGGTGATATACAGTAATGCTGTTGGTGATATACAGTAATGCTGTTGGTGATATACAGTAATGCTTGATAATACAGTAATGCTGTTGGTGATATACAGTAATGCTGTTGGTATACAGTAATGCTGTTGATATACAGTAATGCTGTTTGGTGATATACAGTAATGCTGTTTGATATACAATAATGCTGTTGATATACAGTAATGCTGTTGGTGATATACAGTAATGCTGTTGATATACAGTAATGCTGTTGGTGATATACATTAATGCTGTTGGTGATATACAGTAATTGCTGTTGATATATAGTAATGTTGTTGGGATATACAGTAATGCTGTTGGTGATATACATAATGCTGGTTGGTGATATACAGTAATGCTGTTGGTGATATACAGTAATGCTGTTGTATACAGTAATCCTGTTGATATACAGTAATGCTGTTGGTGATATACAGTAATGCTGTTGTGATATACAGTAATGCTGTTGATATACAGTAATCTGTGGTGATATACAGTAATGCTGTTGGTGATATACAGTAATGCTGGTGATATACAGTAATGCTGTTGTTGATATACAGTAATGCTGTTGGTGATATACAGTAATGCTGTTGATATACAGTAATGCTGTTGGTAATATACAGTAATGCTGTTGGTATATACAGTAATGCTGTTGAATACAGTAATGCTGTTGGTGATATACAGTAATGCTGTTGATACAGTAATGCTGTTGATATCCAGTAATGCTGTTGGTGATGTACAGTAATGCTGGTGGTGATATACAGTAATGCTGTTGATATGCTGTTGGTGATATACAGTAATGCTGTTGGTATACAGTAATGCTGTTGGTGATATACAGTAATGCTGTTGGTGATTATACAGTAATGCTGTTGATATACAGTAATGCTGTAGGTGGTATACAGTAATGCTGTGATATACAGTAATGCTGTTGTGATATACAGTAATGCTGTTGATACACGGTAATGCTGTTGGCGATATACAGTAATGCTGTCAGTGATATACAGTAATGCTGTGGTGATAACACTAATGCTGTCGTGATAAACAGTAATGCTGTTGGTGATATACAGTAATGCGTTGGTGATATACAGTAATGCTGTTGGTGATAGACACTAATGCTGTCGGTGATAGACAGTAATGCTGTTGGTGATATACATTTATGCTGTTGGTGATAGACACTAATGCTGTCGGTGATATACAGTAATGCTGTTTGTGATATACAGTAATGCTGTCGGTGATATACAGTAATGCTGTTGGTGATATACAGTAATGCTGTCAGTGATAACAGTAATGCTGTTGTGATAGACACTAATGCTTTCGGTGATATACAGTATGCTGTTGGTGATATACAATAATGCTGTTGGTGATATACAGTAATGCTGTTGGTGATATACAGTAATGCATGTTGGTAATATACAGTAATGCTGTTGGTGATATACAGTAATGCTGTTGGTAATATACAGTAATGCTGTTGATATACAGTAATGCTGTTGGTGATATACATAATGCTGTTGGTGATATAACAGTAATGCTGGTGATTACAGTAATGCTGTCGTTGATATACAGTAAATGCTGTTGGGATATACAGTAATGCTGTTGGTATACAAGTAATGCTGTTGATATACAGTAATGCTGTTGGTAATATACAGTAATGCGTTGGTGATATACAGTAATGCTGTTGATATACAGTAATGCTGTTGGTGATATACAGTAATGCTGTTGGTATACAGTAATGCTGTTGATATCCAGTTAATGCTGTTGGTGATGTACAGTAATGCTGGTGGTGATATACAGTAATGCTGTTGATATGCTGTTGGTGATATACAGTAATGCTGTTTGTAAACAGTAATGCTGTTGGTGATATACAGTAATGCTGTTGGTGATTATACAGTACTGCTGTTGATATACAGTAATGCTGTAGGTGGTATACAGTAATGCTGTTGATATACAGTAATGCTGTTGGTGATATACAGTAATGCTGTTGATACACGGTAATGCTGTTGGCGATATACAGTAATGCTGTCAGTGATATACAGTAATGCGTTGGTGATAGACACTAATGCGTCGGTGATATACAGTAATGCTGTTGGTGATATACAGTAATGCTGTTGGTGATATACAGTAAATGCTGTTGGTGATAGACACTAAAGCTGTCGGTGATATACAGAAATGCTGTTGGTGATATACAGTAATGCTGTTGGTGATAGACACTAATGCTGTCGGTGATATACAGTAATGCTGTTTGTGATATACAGTAATGCTGTCGGTGATATACATTAATGCTGTTGGTGATATACAGTAATGCTGTCAGTGATATACAGTAATGCTGTTGGTGATAGACACTAAGCTTTCGGTGATATACAGTAATGCCTGTTGGTGATATACAATAATGCTGTTGGTGATATACAGTAATGCTGTGGTGATATACAGTAATGCTGTTGGTAATATACAGTAATGCTGTTGGTGATATACATAATGCTGTTGGTAATATACCAGTAATGCTGTTGGTAATAGACAGTAATGCTGTCGGTGATATACAGTAATGCGTCGGTGATAACAGTATTGCTGTCGGTGATAATCGTAATGCTGTCGGTGATATACAATAATGCTGTCGGTGATATACAGATAATGCTGTCGGTGATATACAGTAATGCTGTTGGTGATGTACAGTAATGCTGTTGGTGATATACAGTAATGCTGTTGATATACAGTAATGCAGTTGGTGATATACAGTAATGCGTTGATATACAGTAATGCTGTTGGTGAATATACAGTAATGCTGTTGATACACGGTAATGCTGTTGGCGATATACAGTAATGCTGTCAGTGATATACAGTAATGCTGTTGGTGATAGACACTAATGCTGTCGGTGATATACAGTAATGCTGTTGGTGATATACAGTAATGCTGTCGGTGATAGACACTAATGCTGTCGGTGATATACAGTAATTCTGTTGATGATATACAGTAATGCTTGTGGTAATATACAGTAATGCTGTTGGTAATACACAGTAATGCTGTCGGTGATATACAGTAATGCTGTCGGTGATATACAGTAATGCATGTCGTGATATACAGTAATGCTGTCGGTGATATACAATAATGCTGTCGGTGATATACAGTAATGCTGTCGGTGAAATACAGTAATGCTGGTTGGTGATGTACAGTAATGCGTTGGTGATATACAGTAATGCTGTTGAATACAGTAATGCTGTTGGTGATATACAGTAATGCTGTTGATATACAGTAATGCTGTGGTGATATACAGTAATGCTGTCAGTGATATACAGTAATGCTGTTGGTGATATACAATAATGCTGTCAGTGATATACAGTAATGCTGTTGGTGATATACAGTAATGCTGTTGGTGATATACAGTAATGCTGTTGGTAAATATACAGTAATGCTGTGGTGATATACATAATGCATGTTGGTGATATACAGTAATGCTGTTGATATATAGTAATGCTGTTGGTGATATATAGTAATGCGTTGGTGATATACAGTAATGCTGTTGGTGATATACAGTAATGCTGTTGCTGATATACAGTATGCTGTTGATATACAGTAACTGTGTGGTGAAATACAGTAATGCTGTTGGTAATACAGTAATGCTGTGATATACAGTAATGCTGTTGGTGATATACAGTAATGCTGTTGATATACAGTAATGCTGTTGAATATACAGTAATGCTGTTGTGAGAAATACAGTAATGCTGTTGATATACAGTAAATGCTGTTTGGTGATATACAGTAATGCTGTTGGTGATTATACATAATGCTGTTGATATATAGTAATGGTGTTGGTGATATACAGTAATGCTGTTGGTGATATACAATAATGCTGTTGGTGATATACAGTAATGCTGTTGGTGATATACAGTAATGCTGTTGGTAATATACAGTAATGCTGTTGGTAATATACAGTAATGCTGTTGGTAATAGACAGTAATGCTGTACGGTGATATACAGTAATGCTGTCGGTGATAATACAGTATTGCTGTCGGTGATATACAGTAATGCTGTCGGTGATATACAATAATGCTGTCGGTGATATACAGTAATGCTGTCGTGATATACAGTAATGCTGTTGGTGATGTACAGTAATGCTGTTGGTGATATACAGTAATGCTGTTGATAAACAGTAATGCTGTTGGTGATATACAGTAATGCTGTTGATATACAGTAATGCTGTTGGTGATATACAGTAATGCTGTTGATACACGGTAATGCATGTTGGCGATATACAGTAATGCGTCAGTGATATACAGTAATGCTGTTGGTGATAGACACTAATGCTGTCGGTGATATACAGTAATGCTGTTGGTGATATACAGTAATGCTGTTGGGATATACTGTAATGCTGTCGGTGATAGACACTAATGCTGTCGGTGATATACAGTAATTCTGTGGTGATATACAGTAATGCTGTCGGTGATATACAGTAATTGCTGTCGTGATATACAGTAATGCTGTCGGTGATATACAGTAATGCTGTCGGTGATATACAAAAATGCTGTCGGTGATATACAGTAATGCTGTCGTGATATACAGTAATGTTGTTGGTGATGTACAGTAATGCGTTGGTGATATACAGTAATGCTGTTGATATGCATAATGCTGTTGGTGATATACAGTAATGCTGTTGATATACAGTAATGCTGTTGGTGATATACAGTAATGCTGTCAGTGATATACAGTAATGCTGTTGGTGATATACAATAATGCTGTCAGTGATATACAGTAATGCTGTTGGTGATATACAGTTATGCTGTTGGTGATATACAGTAATGCTGTTGGTAATAACGTAATGCTGTTGGTGATATACAGTAATGCTGTTGGTGATATACAGTAATGCTGTTGATATATAGTAATGCTGTTGTGATATATAGTAATGCTGTTGGTGATATACAGTAATGCTGTTGGTGATATACAGTAATGCTGTTGGTGATATACAGTAATGCTGTTGATATACAGTAAATGCTGTTGGGTGATATCAGTAATGCTGTTGGTATACAGTAATGCTGTTGATAACAGTAATGCTGTTGGTGATATATCAGTAATGCTGTGATATACAATAATGCTGTTGATATACAGTAATGCTGTTGGTGAAATACAGTAATGCTGTTGAATAACAGTAATGCTGTTGGTGATATACAGTAATGCTGTTGTGATATACAGTAATGCTGTTGATATATAGTAATGTTGTTGGTGATATACAGTAATGCTGTTGGTGATATACAGTAATGCTGTTGGTGATATACAGTAATGCTGTTGGTGATATACAGTAATGCTGTTGGTATACAGTAAATCCTGTTGATATACAGTAATGCTGTTGGTGATATACAGTAATGCTGTTGGTGAATACAGTAATGCTGTTGATATACAGTAATGCTGTTGATATACAGTAATGCTGTTGGTGATATACAGTAATGCTGTTGGTGATATACAGTAATGCTGGTGATATACAGTAATGCTGTTGTTGATATACAGTAATGCTGTTGGTGATATACAGTAATGCTGTTGATATACAGTAATGCTGTTGGTAATATACAGTAATGCTGTTGGTGATATACAGTAATGCTGTTGATATACATAATGCTGTTGGTGATATACAGTAATGCTGTTGGTATACAGTAATGCGTTGATATCCAGTAATGCTGTTGGTGATGTACAGTAATGCTGGTGGTGATATACAGTAATGCTGTTGATATGCTGTTGGTGATATACAGTAATGCTGTTGGTATACAGTAATGCTGTGGTGATATACAGTAATGCTGTTGGTGATTATACAGTAATGCTGTTGATATACAGTAATGCTGTAGTGGTATACAGTAATGCTGTTGATATACAGTAATGCTGTTGTGATATACAGTAATGCTGTTGATACACGTAATGCTGTTGGCGATATACAGTAATGCTGTCAGTGATATACAGTAATGCTGTGGTGATAGACACTAATGCTGTCGGTGATAAACAGTAATGCTGTTGGTGATATACAGTAATGCTGTTGGTGATATACAGTAATGCTGTTGGTGATAGACACTAATGCTGTCGGTGATAGACAGTAATGCTGTTGGTGATATACAGTTATGCTGTTGTGATAGACCACTAATGCTGTCGGTGATATACAGTAATGCTGTTTGTGATATACAGTAATGCTGTCGGTGATATACAGTAATGCTGTTGGTGATATACAGTAATGCTGTCAGTGATATACAGTAATGCTGTTGGTGATAGACACTAATGCTTTCGGTGATAACAGTAATGCTGTTGGTGATATACAATAATGCTGTTGGTGATATACAGTAATGCTGTTGGTGATATACAGTAATGCTGTTGGTAATATACAGTAATGCTGTTGGTGATATACAGTAATGCTGTTGGTAATATACAGTAATGCTGTTGATATACAGTAATGCTGTTGGTGATATACAGTAATGCTGTTGGTGATATACAGTAATGCTGGTGATTACAGTAATGCTGTCCGTTGATATACAGTAATGCTGTTGGTGATATACAGTAATGCTGTTGGTATACAGTAATGCTGTTGATATAACAGTAATGCTGTTGGTAATATACAGTAATGCTGTTGGTGATATACAGAATGCTGTTGATATACAGTAATGCTGTTGTGATATACAGTAATGCTGTTGGTATACAGTAATGCTGTTGATATCCAGTAATGCTGTTGGTGATGTACAGTAATGCTGGTGGTGATATACAGTAATGCTGTTGATATGCTGTTGGTGATATACAGTAATGCTGTTGGTATACAGTAATGCTGTTGGTGATATACAGTAATGCTGTTGGTGATTATACAGTACTTGCTGTTGATATACAGTAATGCGTAGTGGTATACAGTAATGCTGTTGATATACAGTAATGCTGTTGGTGATATACAGTAATGCTGTTGATACACGTAATGCTGTTGGCGATATACAGTAATGCTGTCAGTGATATACAGTAATGCTGTTGGTGATAGACACTAATGCTGTCGGTGATATACATAATGCTGTTGGTAAATATACCGTAATGCTGTTGGTGAATACAGTAATGCTGTTGGTGATAGACACTAATGCTAGTCGTGATATACAGAAATGCTGTTGGTGAATATACAGTAATGCTGTTGGTGATAGACACTAATGCTGTCGGTGATATACAGTAATGCTGTTTGTGATATACAGTAATTGCTGTCGGTGATATACATTATAATGCTGTTGGTGATATACAGTAATGCTGTCATGATATACAGTAATGCTGTTGGTGATAGACACTAATGCTTTCGGTGATATACAGTAATGCTGTTGGTGATATACAATAATGCTGTTGGTGATAACAGTAATGCTGTTGGTGGATATACAGTAATGCAGTTGGTAATATACAGTAATGCTGTTGGTGATATACAGTAATGCTGTTGGTAATATACAGTAATGCTGTTGGTAATAGACAGTAATGCTGTCGGTGATATACAGTAATGCTGTCGGTGATATACAGTATTGCTGTCGGGATAACAGTAATGCTGTCGGTGAATATACAATAATGCTGTCGGTGATATACAGTAATGCTGTCGGTGATATACAGTAATGCTGTTGGTGATGTACAGTAATGCTGTTGGTGAAATACAGTAATGCTGTTGATATACAGTAATGCTGTTGGTGATATACAGTAATGCTGTTGATAACAGTAATGCTGTTGGTGAATATACAGTAATGCTGTTGATACACGGTAATGCTGTTGGCGATATACAGTAATGCTGTCAGTGATATACAGTAATGCTGTTGGTGATAGACACTAATGCTGTCGGTGATATACAGTAATGCTGTTGGTGATATACAGTAATGCTGTCGGTGATAGACACTAATGCTGTCGGTGATATACAGTAATTCTGTTGATGATATACAGTAATGCTGTTGGTAATATACAGTAATGCTGTTGGTAATACACAGTAATGCGTCGGTGATATACAGTAATGCTGTCGTCGGTGATATACAGTAATGCTAGTCGGTGATATACAGTAATGCTGTCGGTGATATACAATAATGCTGTCGGTGATATACAGTAATGCTGTCGTGATATACAGTAATGCTGTTGGTGATGTACAGTAATGCTGTTGGTGATATACCAGTAATGCTGTTGATATACAGTAATGCTGTTGGTGATATACAGTAATGCTGTTGATATACAGTAATGCTGTTGGTGATATACAGTAATGCTGTCAGTTGATATACAGTAATGCTGTGTGGATATACAATAATGCTGTCAGTGATATACAGTAAATGCTGTTGGTGATATACAGTAATCTGTTGGTGATATACAGTAATGCTGTTGGTAATATACAGTAATGCTGTTGTGATATACAGTAATGCTGTTGGTGATATACAGTAATGCTGTTGATATATATAGTAATGCTGTTGGTGATATATAGTAATGCTGTTGGTGATATACAGTAATGCTGTTGGTGATATACATAATGCTGTTGCTGATATACAGTAATGCTGTTGATATACAGTAATGCTGTTGGTGATATACAGTAATGCTGTTGGTATACAGTAATGCTGTTGATATACAGTAATGCTGTTGGTGATATACAGTAATGCTGTTGATATACAGTAATGCTGTTGATATACAGTAATGCTGTTGGTGATATACAGTAATGCTGTTGATATAACAGTAATGCTGTTGTGATATACAGTAATGCTGTTGGTGATATACAGTAATGCTGTTGATATATAGTAATGGTGTTGGTGATATACAGTAATGCTGTTGGTGATATACAGTAATGCTGTTGGTGATATACAGTAATGCTGTTGGTGATATACAGTAATGCTGTTGGTGATATACAGTAATCCTGTTGATATACATAATGCTTTTGGTGATATACAGTAATGCTGTTGGTGATATACAGTAATGCTGTTGATATACAGTAATGCTGTGATATACAGTAATGCTGTTGGTGATATACAGTAATGCTGTTGGTGATATACAGTAAAGCTGGTGATATACAGTAATGCTGTTGTTGATATACAATAATGCTGTTGGTGATATACAGTAATGCTGTTGATATACAGTAAAGCTGTTGGTAATATACAGTAATGCTGTTGGTGATATACAGTAATGCTGTTGATATACAGTAATGCTGTTGGTGATATACAGTAATGCTGTTGGTATACAGTAATGCTGTTGATATCCAGTAATGCTGTTGGTGATGTACAGGAATGCTGTGGTGATATACAGTAATGCTGTTGATATGCTGTTGGTGATATACAGTAATGCGTTGGTATACAGTAATGCTGTTGGTGATATACAGTAATGCTGTTGGTGATTATACAGTAATGCTGTTGATATACAGTAATGCTGTAGGTGGTATACAGTAATGCTGTTGATATACAGTAATGCTGTTGGTGATATACATAATGCTGTTGATACACGTAATGCTGTTGGCGATATACAGTAATGCTGTCAGTGATATACAGTAATGCTGTTGGTGATAGACACTAATGCTGTCGGTTGATAAACAGTAATGCTGTTGGTGATATACAGTAATGCTGTTGGTGATATACAGTAATGCTGTTGGTGATAGACACTAATGCTGTCGGTGATATACAGTAATGCTGTTGTGTATATACAGTAATGCTGTTGGTGATAGACACTAATGCTGTCGGTGATATACAGTAATGCGTTTGTGATAACAGTAATGCTGTCGGTGATATACAGTAATGCTGTTGGTGATATACAGTAATGCTGTCAGTGATATACAGTAATGCTGTTGTGATAGACACTAATGCTTTCGTGATATACAGTAATGCTGTTGGTGATATACAATAATGCTGTTGGTGATATACAGTAATTGCTGTTGGTGATATACAGTAATGCTGTTGGTAATATACAGTAATGCTTTGGTGATATACAGTAAATGCTGTTGTAATATACAGTAATGCTGTCGGTAATAGACAGTAATGCTGTCGGTGATATACAGTAATAGCTGTCGGTGATATACAGTAATGCTGTCGTGATATACAGTAATGCTGTCGGTGATATACAATAATGCGTCGGTGATATACAGTAATGCTGTCGGTGATATACAGTAATGCTGTTGGTGATGTACAGTAATGCTGTTGGTGACATACAGTAATGCTGTTGATATACAGTAATGCTGTTGGTGATATACAGTAATGCTGTTGATATACAGTAATGCTGTTGGTGATAATACAGTAATGCTGTCAGTGATATACAGTAATGCTGTTGGTGATATACAATAATGCTGTCAGTGATATACAGTAATGCTGTTGGTGATATACAGTAATGCTGTATGTGATATACAGTAATGCTGTTGGTAATATACAATAATGCTGTTGGTGATATACAGTAATGCTGTTGTGATATACAGTAATGCTGTTGGTGATATACAGTAATGCTGTTGGTAATGTACAGTAAAAGTTTGGTAATGTACAGTAATGCTGTTGGGTGATATACAGATAATGCTGTTGGTGATATGCAATAATGCTGTTGGTGATATACGTAATGCTGTTGGTGAATACAGTAATGCTGTTGGTAATTATACAGTAATGCTGTTGGTAATAGACAGTAATGCTCAGTGATATACAATAATGCTGTGGTGATATACAGTAATGCTGTTGGTGATATTCAGCAATGCTGTAGGTGATAATACAACAATGCTGTCGGTGATAGACAGTAAATGCTCTCAGTTTAGAGTTATGGTCTGGAATAATGTCATCGTGGTCTGGAATAATGTCATCGTGGTCTGGAATAATGTCATCGTGGTCTGGAATAATGTCATCGTGGTCTGGAATAATGTCATCGTGGGAGCAAGAGTTACCCCACTTGTTTGTTAGACATGATTGAACGTTGAAACGGTGATATGTTTCAAAATGAAATTAACTGCGCACACAATCCGGATGATTTAGACATAATTACAAATATGCAATCATATCATTAATCAATTCATAGATCGTGAAAATAAGAATCTAATTAAGAGATGCTTCAATCAACTGTTTAATGCACACACACACACACACTCTCTCTCTCTCTCTCTCTCTCTCTCCTCTTTTCTCTCTCTCTCTCTCTCTCACTCGTCTCTCTCTCTCTCTCTCTCTCTCTCTCTCTCTCTCGTGTGTGTGTGTGGTGTGTGTGTAGATAGATATATCGATAAATATACAGAGAGATAGACGCGTGTAGAGACAGATGTACAGATAGACAGATAGATGGGTCGATAGATAGATACATGGATAGATAAAGATAAAAATATAGATGTAGAGATAGATAGACATGTAGATAGAGAAACACAGAGACAGACAGAAAGATACATAGATTGACAAACACATAGGCAGACCCTCTGGTCTTGCGCTTGTACTCTGTTACATGTCTAGACCAACAGTCAGAGTTTACCTTGTTTTAGCCCCCATGTGTGTTTTAACTCCAGGACAAATAAAGGCTGGGTTGAATGCAGAGCAAACAGCAGGTGTCACTACTTGGCAGACAGGTCCAGGGGCTGCAGGTGTGCAGAGCAAACTGTCCTCACGTTTCTTTCCTGATATTACTTTTATACTTACTTCCCTTAGCGCTCGGTCGCCCCCGTGTGGTTTGTTCTCCATACCGCGCGTCATCATCCGATGCGAAAATAGGGTCCCTTGTGAAAATGGGGTCCCTTATGAAAATTGGGCCCCTTGCGAAAATTGGGTCCCTGTCAAAATTGGCTCCCTATGAGAATTGAGTCCCTGTGTAAAATAGAGACCACCTCTACCTCATCCCCCACCCTCCTCCAGCTTCTCATCCCAGCCTAGTGGAGGTCAGTTGGCTAGGACGGCTCAGTGGTATACCATCGGGTTCGCTAAGGTCAGAGGCTGACGGTTTGAACTTTATTGGAAGCTCAAGAAACAAAATGGCTCGTTTGGCGTATCTTCTTAAACACACGTGTGTCTGAGAGGTTACAAATATTGTGTGGTGTTAGAAAGCCACCCCCACCCCTTCCCCCCTTCACCCACCACCCCTCCTTCCCCCACTCCACCCGCCCAATCTCCCCCTTCTTCTCCTCTCCCCCTCTCCCCCCCCCAGACTAGAATTGTCATCTCCCTTCTGTCCCCCCCCCCCCCCCCCACGTGTTGCTGGATGTGGCCGCACACCGGAAAAGAATGCACCAAGGCCTTGCTTAAGGAGTCGAGTATTTACAGACTGGGACAATAAGATTGTCGTGAGAATTTTTTTTATGGTATCTGAAAGTTGATTCTCCTCAGTTTCTTTCCTATGGCCATCAAGGCACAAGCCAAGTGGTTCCAAGCAGACAGATCAAAATAAAAAAGAGTGGGATTATTTGGGCGCTTCCAGCTGGCGCAAAGATAGGGTCACGGGTGAGTGCAAAGGCCTGAAATGTGACGTCA
>JAFLJL010013818.1:7500-10000 GCA_018398815.1 Conus ventricosus | reverse complement strand
GACAGACAGACAGACAGACAAACAGTCGGACAGCCCGACAGACAGATAGACAGACACAGTCACCTTGCCAAAAGCCACGACAGTGGTCGCCATGTCCAGGACCATGCCGTCTCCATTGTTGGCTGGAGCCGCCAGAGAAATAGGGTTGGTTCCCAGAGTTTGCTGTGAGAGAGAGAGAGAGAGAGAGAGAGAGAGAGAGGAGAGAGAGAGAGAGAGAGAGAGAGAGAGAGAGAGAGAGAGAGAAGGGACAGAGAAACAGAAACAGGCAACAAACACTTTTTTTAGACAAGCTGCACTCTATCCACGTCCTCAAATACGCGCACACACACGTGCGCACGCATGCACGCACACAAACACACACACACACACACACACACACACACACACACACACACACACACACACACACACACACGTACACACACACACACACACACACACACACACACACACACACACACACACACACACACACACGTACACACACACACACACACACACACACACACACACACACACAGACACACACACACACACACACACACGCGCGCGTGCGCGCGCGCGCGCGCACAAACAAACACACACACACACACAAACACGCGCGCGCGTGCACACACAACACACACAACACACACACACACACACACACACACACACACACACACGTACACGTACACACACACAAACACACACACGCGCGCGCAAACTTGAAACAAAACTTGTTGGCTAAATACGCAAATAATGGTCAGAGGAGAGAGAGAGAGAGAGAGAGAGAGAGAGAGAGAGAGAGAGAGAGAGAGAGAGAGAGAGAGAGAGTTTGTCATGAATACATATCCTCACATGATCTGTTCAGATTCAAAGTGATTCATTTTATGCATGCACTAATTGTTTCCTCTCTCTCTCTCTCTCGCTCTCTCTCTCTCTCTCTCTCTCTCTCTCTCTCTCTCTCTCTCTCTCGCTCTCTCTCTGTCTCTCTCTCGCTCTCTCTCCCCTCTCCTCTCTCTCTCTCTCTCGCTCTCTCTCGTTCTCTCTCTCTCTCTCTCTCTCTCTCTCTCTCTCTCTCTCTCTCTCTTCTTGATGTCTTTGTTTATGGTCAGGACATGTAAGTGACAAACCACCATCAGGGGCGATAATCCTCACCTGGCGGGAACGTGTGGGCACCAGCATGGGAGAAGTATTCGTGAATGCCATGCCCTGAAAGTGACAGGGCACAGAATGTGTTGCATGATGCATGCTCAGTGTCAAAGGAAACAGAATGCAAGGCCAATGTCATAGATTGTATGTCCAGCGTCACATTAATTAACTAAATAAAATCAAATAAATGCATGGCCAACGTCACAAAACATATTTTTCCATCACATTATGCATGTAGTATGAGTCCATGGCCAGTGTCACAGTATGCATATTTAACGTCAACGAATGCATGGCCAACTTCGAAGAAATGCATGGCCAACGTCACAGAATGCATGGCTAACGTCACAGAATGCATGGCTAACGTCACAGAATGCATGGCTAACGTTACAGAATGCACGGCTAACGTTACAGAATGCATGGCTAGCGTCACAGAATGCATGGCTAACGTCACAGATCAGAATGCATATCTAACGTCAGTGAATGTATGGCCAACTTCAGAGAAATGCATGGCCAACTTCACCGAATGCATAGCTAACGTCACTGAATGCATGGCCAACTTCAGAGAAATGCATGGCCAACGTCACCGAATGCATAGCTAACGTCAGTGAATGTATGGCCAACTTCAGAGAAATGCATGGCCAACGTCACAGAATGCATATCTAACCTCAGTGAATGCATGGCCAACTTCAGAGAAATGCATGGCCAACGTCACCGAATCCATAGCTAACGTCACAGAATGCATGGCTAACGTCACAGAATGCATGGCCAACGTTACAAAATGCATATCTAACGTCAGTGAATGTATGGCCAACTTCAGAGGAATGCATGGCCAACTTCACCGAATGCATAGCTAACGTCAGTGAATGCATGGCCAACTTCAGAGAAATGCATGGCCAACGTCACCGAATGCACAGCTAACGTCAGTGAATGCATGGCCAACTTCAGAGAAATGCATGGCCAACGTCACCGAATGCATAGCTAACGTCAGTGAATGCATGGCCAACTTAAGAGAAATGCATGGCCAACGTTACAGAATGCATATCTAACGTCAGTGAGTGCATGGCCAACTTGAGAGAAATGCATGGCCAACATAAAAAAAAATGCGTGGCCGACGTCCCAACAAGCATGGCCAACATCATAGAAAGCATGACAAACGTCACAAAGTCATGTCCAGAGTTACAGGATGCATGTCCAACTCTATAGACTGCATGTCCAGCTTTACAGAATATATGTCAACTTTACAGACTGCAAGTCCAAAATTACAGAATGCATGTCTGACGTTACAGAATGCATGTCTGACGTTACAGAATGTATGTTCAACGTTACATAATGTGTTCCAGCGTTACAGAATGTATGTCCAACGTTA
>JAFLJL010013817.1:20000-30885 GCA_018398815.1 Conus ventricosus | reverse complement strand
TTCTTGTAATAGTTGGTTACTATTTAGTAAGATAAAGGCCAAGTAATCCTATGCCAGTTAATCCAAGAACAAGCGCTGTCTTTTCATATTCATGGTCATTGCGAACAGAGTCCGCGAGCTTTGCTGAGTCTTCAATGACTTTGGGGTTTGGGCTTCGGGATTGGATGACTTAATCTTGGTGTTCTTTTATTGTTTGTAATATTACTGGCTCAGAATTTATGTCGTTTTTCCCAACCTTCTGTTCATTGCCTGCTATAAGAATTTCATTATTATAGTTTATTATTGTACCTATCTGGAGTCTGAGGTCAGAAGGCAGCATGTATAAACCAGTGCCAACAGCAAAGTCTACTTTCGATCTTGCGTATTGTAAAACATTTTGGTACCTTTTAATACTTGAAGGCAAATCAACTGTAGAATTAATGGCGTCCTCTAAATTTGCTAAGTATTGTTTTTGTGCATCAAAGCCAGTAGAAGGATCAGTTATGCTTGATCTTGCCTGTGCTTGCGAACCTAGCAAACACCAAACGTAAGTACGAATAGAGTCGTTTATTTCGTTCTATTCCTGCTTTAGTTAGGCCCTTAGAAGTGTCTAAGATAAATGTTGTCCATGCTGTTTTATGCTCTTGCTGTAGGGACCCGGGCTGAACAGTTGGGCCTGAAAAGAAAGTTTTGAAAGGAGGATGCCAGTCATAGTTATACTTTCTGTGCGTGCCCCGAAAATAAAGGTCGCCTAGGCCATGATTAAGATCCAACTTTTGTCTAAAGTCTGTCTTGATGTTAATATTGAATTCGTTACAGATCCTTTCAAAAGCCTTCATGTCTATTCTGTTGCTGAGTGGATTAAACGTTTGTCATTTGGCAATGGCGCTTGCAATTCAGCCAAAATACGTCAAAAGGGTGTAATAGAAATGAAATCTGTACACTGACCTCACCAAGGATCATGGTGATTTAAATGATCGCATACGCCACTCCACACCCAGTTGATGCGCAAAACACAGCAAAGTTTAACTGGTTCTGATAAAACTGCATCGGATGACTAAACCACGCTTTCTTGATGTGGTCGTTTTCAATAGGGGGGTTAAGATATCTGCTTAATGGAGTACTTACCTTTTTAAGAAAGGTGACAGTCTGGGTCACAGCAATGTCAAGAGTATCATTGCTATATTTTTAAGATTGTAGTGCGGCCCAACAGAATATTTTGCATCAGTATATTTGAATGCACTCATTTTTAATTTGTTTTAAAAAATGTTTGTAACAATAACAACTCAAGACCGCCCTTCGTTTTAGAACATGCTATTAATAACGAATGCGGAACCAGAACGGTCGCGCTCCATGAAATATTCTACAAAGTCGTATGGTTTAATATAAGCAAAGCCAAGGAGAATAATAAGATTAGAAAAGTTAATAATAGAGGCCTATTAGTTAGCCAGTTAACCATACCTGATGGTTATTACGGGTTTTGCTCGCTAAAAGAAGCAATGAGTAACTTCAACATTGCTCTCAAACTTAACAATGCAAATCTAAAAACAATGTTGGCCTTCAAACCTGAAGAAGAAGAAGTAGGTTACCTTTTTGATAAAGAGCTAGCTAAAATTTTAGGCTTTAACAACTGCCAATCTGCCCGTTCATAGTTTTAGAGTTGCAGCAAACAAAACAAACTTATGAGGGAGAAAATCCGCTCGATCTTGCATTACATTCATTACTCTATATTCATTTGGATGAGCTAAGCACTGATGAAAACTTATATGATGGAAGACCCTCAACTGTTTTAAGAGCTCTTCCGTCGGGGAAAGCTGCATATTGCGATTATGAAATTATACAATTCCCTAATTTACAGTTTAAAAGATTAGTTTGGGGGAGGGTCGGATCATTTAATATAAAAATCAAA
Organism: Conus ventricosus; assembly: GCA_018398815.1. Lineage (NCBI taxonomy): Eukaryota > Metazoa > Mollusca > Gastropoda > Neogastropoda > Conidae > Conus > Conus ventricosus. Next base: position 28,997 of record JAFLJL010013817.1, on the reverse strand, counting down.
GACAAAGCGGGAAAGTTGTGAAATGTGATAACCTGCACATTGTTTTGGAAATAAAATAATACGTTACTAAAAAATAATGTCGCGTGGGCCAGAAAATCGGGAGTTACATTAGCGCCTGTAAGGTGTATAACCTTAGAATTAAAAGACCTTGCAGATGTTGCGGACTTTGAACAAATGGTGAGATAGGCGCTTTGTATGGTTTTGAGTACACTAAAGATGGTGTTTAAATAAACGCAAAGAGGTTGGCGACAGCAAAAAGTTTCCTAAACTAGAACAACTGCGCAATCTAGAGGCAAATAATTTTGGCCAGTATGAATATAAAATAGTTCGAAAGCCTGACCTCAAATGGCACTTAGAACCATATTTAGAATGGACATAAAATTTGAATTCATAAGCCCATTTACATATTTTAGCCGTCAAAAAAGTTTCAGAAAAGCATTCAACTCTGGCCCTTTACATGTAAGTCTTATGCCGACGACAATATCGGAAAGAAATTGAAATAACGCCGTATGGGAAAAAACAGTACATCCTCCACAGAAAAGAAACAGTTGTAAAAAAAGCTTCTACAAAATTACAGTTCTTTCCAAGCAGAAAATTAGGAGGCACGTTCACAATGATATTTGAAATTTCTGTCTTAAAGATGTGGAGAGGGAGGGGGTTGTGGGCGTTAGTGACGTCCTTATAAAAGGAATTAATATTAGCTGGCAAAACTTAGACGTTAAACGCCTTAACGTTGTTGTCGTCGTTCTTCACAATGGTGAGGATATTAAGATCATAACAACAAGCAACAAAATCAATGTTGACTTAAATAGAAACAATCTTACAGAACTAAATTGGATTAATCTTACACATTTAGGCCTCATAGGGTTTTATTATACTGAACAAGTTTTGACGGAGAGTATGATAAAAATAATAACTGGATTAGATTAAATTCTGTTATAAAACTATGGAGCAGTTAAACTTTATGATAAAATCCCCTCATTGTTCAATGATTTGGACAGACTGGTTGTGGGAAAACAATATTTATCCTCGACCTGTTACAAACAGTTTATCGTTATAATTTTGCTCATATTGTGATTTTCTGCACAACACTTAAATGGAACAAAGCATATTATGATAGAAGGTTTATAGGACGGATGATGCCATATTTTTAGTTGATCCCAGCAATAAATTGAGTGAGTGTTTAGAAGCCTTTTTTAGATTGTTTGAGGGAACGCAGACGCTATTTATTATAGATGACGCTCGGCAGAAAGAGACATAGTTAAAAAAAGAAACCTTGTCGAAACTAGCTTTCAGTGGAAGACATGCTGGGATAAGTGTGTGGATTTATGTCAAAAATATAACTCAGTTTTAAAAAGACTTTAGAGAGCAGTTGAAGACTGTAGTTTTATTTCACATGAAAGACAGAGACTCATTTGATGAATGTTTGCGCGAAAATGATGTTATTGAAAATGACCAGGAAAAACACAGGATTAAGCAAAAACTAAAATCTGAAAAGTTTTAGTAAATTAGTATTGAAAACGGATAACCCTACACAGTATGTCTGTTTGTAGATAATCGTTATTTTTTGGTTATTGAAGTCTTACTTGTCAGAGAACAGGGGAAAGGCGGCTTTTAGGCCACTTTCGCCCAAAAACTGGTGATCGCGAAAGTGAGTTAGACAGACATTTCCCTGTTCTCTGTGTGTGTGTGTGCGTGTGTGCGTGCGTGCGTGCGTGCGTGCGTGCGTGCGTACGAGCGTGCATGCGTGCATGCATGTGTGCGTGCGTGCGTGCGTGTGTGTGATTTTCCACCCTCTTTTTGCTTCTCTTAATTCGCCTATGAAAAATACACCGACCCGACTTCAGTGTTTTGCTTCCTTCTTTAAAACAGCAGCTCGAATTTCCCACGGAGACACGTGCGCAGCACAAGTGCACTCTATAGCTCCCAACACAAGCCCCCCCCCCCCCCCCCCCCCCCCCCCCCCCCCCTCCCCCCAACGCATTATACACCATATCCAACTTCGCTCTACGGCCCAGTAAGAATCACGACAGAAGCGGATCTAATTAACAGAAGAAAAGAAAGATGAGGAGAAGGAGCAGGAGGTCGAAACGCTCCGACCACCTGCGAAGAAAGGTAGTCGCCATAAAAGTGTGTTCATCAGCTGGGAAGGGTGAAAGATGGTAGGAGAAGCCGCCAGTAATAAGACAAAGGAACCGGCGTGGTAAGAGTGATAAGGAACAAGAGAACGGCGGGAAAATCTCGCCAGATTTTGTATATCTTTGATGTCCTCGCGTGCAAGGTCGAAGGCCACTCTCTCTCTCTCTCTCTCTCTCTCTCTCTCTCTCTCTCTGTGTGTGTGTGTGTGTGTGTGTCTCTCTCTCTCTCTCTCTCTCTCCTCTCTCTCTCTCTCTCTCTCTCTGTGCGTGTGCGTGTGTGTGTGTGTGTGTGTGTCCGTGTGCCTGTCGGTCTGTGTGTGTGTGTGTGTGTGTGTGTGTGTGTGTGTGTGTGTGTGTGTGTGTGTGTGTGTGATCCTGTTTGACTCTGTCTCTGTTTGTCTGTCTGTCTGTCTGCCCATCTGTCCGTCAGCCTCTCTTTCTCTTTGTCTGTTCGTCTGTCTGTCCGTCCATCTGTCTGTCGAATGTGTCTCTCTGCCTGTCTGTTTATCTGTCTCCCATCTGTCTGCCCATTCGTCTGCCTTGTGTGCTTGCCTGTCTGTCTGTCTGTCTGTCTGTGTCTGCCTCTATGTCTAGCGGTCTGTCTGTTCGTCTATCTGTCTGTCCGTCCATCTGTCCATCCGTCTCTCTCTCTCTCTCTCTCTCTCTCTCTCTCTCTCTCTCGGCCACTTCTCTGAAGTGCTGAGTCTTCTTTTCCTTTGCTCACTTGTAGCAATCTTATTGCGGCCCAGCGTTCGTTGCCCCCGAGAGAGAGAGAGAGAGAGAGAGAGGGGAGAGGAGGGGAGAGGGGGAGAGGAGTATGAGGGTAGTGTAGAAGAGGGAGGGTGGGGCGGGGAAAGGTGACAGGTGTGTAAGATGAGGTAGGGTGGGTGGGTGGGTAGGGGTGGATGGGGGGGGAGGGGGAGAGGACTGGGGGACTGGAGGTGGCGACAGAAAACGTCCAACGTGCTTCGCCCCCTGCTGATTAAACAGACCTGTGACGTAGAAACTAGCCGCGCAAAGATGACGAGAGTCGACAACGTGTTATAATGATGTCATCGCACTACGAACGAGCAAAAAGGTAAAGCCACTGGGACAACAACAAAAAAAAGAAAGAAAGGGGAAAAAAAAAGGGGGGGGGGGGTGGGGGCGCGCCACGTCCAGGGTTAAAAAAAAAATGGCAGAAAAAACAACAACAAAAACGTATACAAAGAATGTGTGTGTGTGTGTGTGTGTGTGTGTGTGTGTGTGTGTGTGTGAGGGTGTGCGCGCTTGTGTGTGTATGCGTACGTGTGCGTGTGCATGCGTACGGGCGCGCGCGCGCGTGCGTGAATGTGTGTTTTGCATATGTGCGCGTGTGGGTGGGTACATGTGTGTGTATGTGTGTGTGTGTGTGTTGGGGGGGGGGGGGGGAGGGGGCAAAGGGAGGCGGTTGTTGCAGGGGAGAGGGCGGGTGGGGAGGGTGGAGTTGTCAACGAGACCTGTCCTTACAGGCTGAGCAGGTTGAGGGTAAACGAAGCGTGTAGCCGACCTGAAGAATGGGCGTGTGGGGACGTCCCGGGGCGCGGCGGGCTGGCCCACGTAATGGTCAATTAGACCTCGATCGTGGACTTCTGCCCACCCCGCTGACGCCAAAGCCGGCCTGCTTTTTTGCTTTTTTTTTTTTTTCATGCCCTCGTCATTACCATTACACCCATCCGCTCTCGATCCTTGCACTACTTTTTTTTTTTCATTCATGGGTTGAATGAGATTTTTCAAGTCCCGCGCAGACAGCGATGCAGTGTTGATGACAGCGACTTTGTGGTCAAGATTTTTTTTTCTTTCCTGGTACAGACAGATGGAAAACATGTCATATATCTATATACTGATACTTATCATGTTTCTGTGTGCTCTGACTCCGAGTCTAATGAAATTTACCTGAGGGAAATTTTCGGCCAGCTACTGCTGGTCTTCATCAGCCCATACTGATACTTATCATCTCCCTTCTGTCTCTCTCTGTCTGTCTGTCTCTCCGTATCAGTCTGTTTGTCTCTCTGTGTCTGTTTCTCTACTCATGTCCGCATTGGTGAGACTGTTGTGTGCGTGCTTGTGTGTACATACTTTATGTGTTTGCTGGGATGAGGGGCTGGGTGCAGTGTACCCGATTTGTACATATGCCCAACGTGCAAGAGACTGTATGTTCCTACCATTTGACCAGTCAGTACAGGTCTCCCGTTGTAATTCAGTAACAATATCAAAAGCATCGCAACAACAACAAAACCAAAAAAAGAAAAGAAATCAAAAAGAAGAAGAAGAAGGAGAGACAGATATATATATATATATATATATATATATATATATATATATATATATATATATATATATATATATATATATATATATATATATATATATATTTGCAGCGCCGAAAAAAATACAATGGACAGACACAAAAACGTGTAACTCATTACGTAAATATTAATCTTAGGACTCGAAACTATGCAACAGAAAAAGAAAAAAATTAAATATCTTTTCCTCACTCAAAATGACTATTCCTTTTAACAACATAATCATGTATACAAGTGCCTCATACAGGCACACATATTCTACGTAATAAATCATTTCCGCTCGACTACAGCAATCATCAACGTCAATTTCACTGTTATTCATAACAGCGAAGAGAACGAAAACATTTCAAGTACAATCATCAAGCTGCGTAAGGTACTTGAAAACAAAACCCTCAGACATTAGAAATGTTGCTGAACATTTCTTTTTGCTGACATTAGATGCTTCTGCAACATACTTAGTCAGGAGAGATATTATCATATTATCGTCAGAGGATAGCAAACTATACAGGTTATAATTTTTTGTAGCAATGATGTTTAAATTTTGAGACTTCTCTCTGACATCGTTATAAGCTGCACAAAGAGAGAGAGAGAGAGAGAGAGAGAGAGAGAGAGAGAGAGAGAACCAAAATACAATTCATGATGATCAGATTCAGCAACCGCAGCCATTTTCCGGGCTTTCCGCACAATAAATTTTGATGCTGCTACAAACGGCAGACGAAGGGGACGACAAGCCAAATGCTGGATGGACAACATCAAAGAATGGACCAGGATGGATGGCCCTACGCTGATACGACAGGCAGAGGACAGGGCCGGATGGCGGTGCCTGGCTTCGAGAGTGTCTCTCATCTCTCCTCTACGCCCATCATGGGCAAGAGAATGATGATGATGATGACAAACGGCTTGTTCATACGCGATGAATCCTTTGTGCATTTGTGACGATTTCCCATCCAGAACAAAAAATTTTTATGAGATCTAAAGCGGGCGCAATAAATGATCTTTGTTGATCAGGCCCGGATTTTGGTGTCTGTCAAACGAACAGGAAGGGACGAACTTTGACATGCGTTTTGTTGCACGAGTGATTATTTCTTTCTGCCTGTGCGCGTTTCATTCATACCAGAAATATGAGAAATCAGCAATGGCCCCTCACCAACATCACTCTCCTCCACTACAACTACCGTCTCCCTTCCCCCCTCAACCGACACTTCTTTGACGCCACCGCCCTTTCTTCCACCCACCTAACCAACCCCTTCGCGCCCCCCCCCTCCCCCCTCTCTCTCTATTCACTGTTCTTTTTATATGGAGGGTAATAAACAATACAGAATGGGAGGCGGAAGAAGAAGAAGAAGAAGAAGGAGAGAGAGAGAGAGAGAGAGAGAGAGAGAGAGAGAGAGAGAGAGAGAGAGGAGAGAGGGAGAGGAGAGAGAGAGAGAGGAGAGAGAGAGGAGAGAGAGAGAGAGAGGAGAGAGAGAGAGAGAGAGAGAGAGAGAGAGAGAGTGATGGAAACGACGTAGGCAAACAGCTCTTATATTATGATAATGTTACACAGAATACAGTCTACCTGAACACTCTGCCAGTTCGCACGCTCATTTCAAGAGAGAGAGAGAAGGGAGAGAGAGGAGAGAGAGAGAGAGAGAGAGAGTGAGAGAGGAGAGAGGAGAGAGAGAGAGAGAGAGAGAGAGAGAGAAGAGAGAGAGAGAGAGAATGAGTGAAACGACGTAGGCAAACAGCTCTTATATTATGACAATGTTACACAGAATACAGTCTACCTGAACATTGTGTCAGTTCGCGCGCTCATTTCAACAGTATAGAGAGAGAGAGAGAGAGAGAGAGAGAGAGAGAGAGGAGAGAGAAGAGAGAGAGATGAGAGAGAGAGAGAAGAGAGAGAGAGAGAGAGACAGTCCCAGAGAATTTGAGATTTTTTTCATGCTGATCGACGAGGATGAAGACGATGAACATGAAGTTACTGAGTTCTATTTCTGTCAGAGATGACATGACAGGGATGTACACTACGCTTACTTTCATTTTATATCCTTGCGTCAACCAGCCCCAGAGAGAGAGAAGGAGAGAGAGGAGAGAGAGAGGGGAGAGAGAGAGGAGAGAGAGAGGGAGAGAGAGAGAGAGAGAGAGAGAAGAGAGAGGTGATGGAAACGACGTAGGCAAACAGCTCTTATATTATGACAATGTTACACAGATACAGTCTACCTGAACACTCTGCCAGTTCGCACGCTCATTTCAAGAGAGAGAGAGAGAGAGAGAGAGAGAGAGACACGCGCGCGCGCACTCGCACAAAGAGAGAGAGAGAGAGGAGAGAGAGAGAGAGAGAGGAGAAGAGAGAGAGAGAGGAGAGAGAGAGAGAGAGAGAGAGAGAGAGAGAGAGAGAGGAGAGAGAGAGAGAGAGAGAGAGAGAGAGAGAGAGAGAGAGACGACAGAGACAGAGAAACAGACAGAGAGGTGAAGACTTAACTCCTATGTTGTGACGTTTTACCAGATCTGTTTTAAGGGAGCCACAAAGATACTCCCTTTTACTGCGCCTTTAGAGCCCTTTCACATCGTTGCGACCAGGTAAACCACCCACCGTCTGCTTCCAGCGGATGCCTTGGCAGTGCTGTGCTACGCTGAAGGTAGAACAATGTTGCTCTGTTAACGCCATGCACTTTGTGTGTCTCAGGCTGAAGGTTTGAACAATGTTGCTCCGTTAACGCCACGCACTTTGTGTGTCTCAGGGCCAGTGCAGGGGATCAAAACACATTGATTGGGAAGTTGGAAGGTAACTTCCCCCATGATTGGGAAGTTGGAAGATAACTTCCCCCATGATTGGGAAGTTGGAAGGTAACTTTCCCATGATTTGGAAGCTGGAAGGTAACTTTCCCCCTGATTTGGAAGTTGGAAGGTAACTTCCCCTGATTTGGAAGTTGGAAGATAACTTCCCCCCTGATTTGGAAGTTGGAAGATAACTTTCCCCATGATTGGGAAGTTGGAAGATAACTTTCCCCATGATTTGGAAGTTGGAAGGTAACTTTCCCCCTGATTTGAAAGTTGGAAGATAACTTTCCCCTGATTTGGAAGTTGGAAGATAACTTTCCCCATGATTGGGAAGTTGGAAGATAACTTTCCCCATGATTTGGAAGTTGGAAGGTAACTTTCCCCATGATTGGGAAGTTGTAAGGTAACTTGCCCCATGATTGGGAAGTTGGAAGGTAACTTCCCACATGATTGGGAAGTTGGAAGATAACTTCCCCCATGATTGGGAAGTTGGAAGGTAACTTTCCCCATGATTTGGAAGCTGGAAGGTAACTTCCCCATGATTTGGAAGTTGGAAGGTAACTTCCCCCTGATTTGGAAGTTGGAAGATAACTTTCCCTCTGATTTGGAAGTTGGAAGATAACTTTCCCATGATTGGGAAGTTGTAAGATAACTTTCCCCATGATTTGGAAGGTTGGAAGGTAACTTTCCCCCTGATTTGGAAGTTGGAAGGTAACTTTCCCCATGATTGGGAAGTTGGAAGGTAACTTCCCCCATGATTGGGAAGTTGGAAGATAACTTCCCCCATGATTGGGAAGTTGGAAGGTAACTGTCCTCATGATTTGAAAGCTGGAAGGTAACTTTCCCATGATTAAGTTGGAAGGTAACTTTCCCCATGATTGGGAAGTTGGAAGGTAACTTTCCCCTGATTTGGAAGTTGGAAGATAACTTTCCCCTAATTTGGAAGTTGGAAGATAACTTTCCCCATGATTTGGAAGTTGGAAGATAACTTCCCCCATGATTTGGAAGTTGGAAGATAACTTACCCCATGATTTGGAAGTTGGAAGATAACTTTCCCCATGATTGGGAAGTTGGAAGATAACTTCCCCCCTGATTGGGAAGTTGGAAGGTGACTTTCCCCATGATTGGGAAGTTGGAAGATAACTTCCCCCATGATTGGGAAGTTGGAAGGTAACTTTCCCATGATTGGGAAGTTGGAAGACAACTTCCCCATTATTGGGAAGTTGGAAGATAACTTCCCCCCTGATTTGGGAAGTTGGAAGGTAACTTTCCCCATGATCTGGAAGTTGGAAGGTAACTTTCCCCATGATTTGGAAGTTGGAAGGTAACTTTTCCCATGATCTGGAAGTTGGAAGATGACTTTCCCATGATTGGGAACTTGGAAGGTAACTTTCCCCCATGATCTGGATCTTGGAAGGTAGCTTTCCCCATGATTTGGAAGTCGGACGGTGACTTCCCCCAAACCCCCAGATAAAAGAGGCAGAGAGGTGCCATAGCCCAAACAAAACAGCTCTCTCAATATTGATAAATTTCCTTCTTTATTTTTTACTTTCTTGGGTAGATGTCATGGAAGAATGAAACACCCAACTGCTGTTTTTTCTGCTAACTGCATGCGACAAAAGCTTTCTTGGCAAACGCGCGCGCGCGCGCGCGCGCACAGACACACACACACACATATACACACACACATATATATATATATATAATATATATGTGTATATATATATATATATATATAGAGAGAGAGAGAGAGAGAGAGAGAGAGAGAGAGA
>JAFLJL010013817.1:7500-10000 GCA_018398815.1 Conus ventricosus | reverse complement strand
AAACAGGCAGAGAGAGAGAGAGAGAGAGAGAGAGAGAGAGAGAGAGAGAGAGAGAGAGAGAGAGAGAGAGACAGAGACAGACAGACACAGAGAGAGACAGAGACAGTGAGACAGAGACAGACAGACAGAGACAGAGACAGAGACACACAGAGAGAGAGAGAGAGAGAGAGAGAGAGAGAGAGAGAGAGAGAGAGAGAGGAGATACAGACAGACAGACAGACAGACAGACAGCGACAGAGATTCACAGAGAGAGTGAAGCAAGCAGGGCGAAGTGCAGTGGCGGTAACAAGGTGTGTCTGTATGGGGGAAAGTGGTACAGAGTATGTGTGTCTGTCTGAGGTGGAGGGGAGGCTGGGAAGTAGGGTGGAAGGGGACATGGTATGTGTGTGTGTGTGTGTGGGGGGGGGGGGGGGGGGGGGGGGGGGTAGGAAAGACAAAAGAGACATCTGACCGAAATGTTCCACAACAATGAATCGCGGATGCAAAAACAGACAAACGCGATCACTATCAGGACATGGATCTGGCTTCTCCGACCCCCTACCCCCCCCCCCCCCCCCATCCCCACCTTACTTCACGTTCCCCCTATCCTCCCTCCTTCTCCCCTCCCCTGGACCACTTTCCTTCTTCTTATGTACCCCTCCCCATACCCCTTCCTTCCTTCCTTCCTTCAATTTCCCACTTTCTAACTCTTCATCTACCCACCCCGACCCCTTTTTGTACTCCCAGTTCCTTTTGAACAGGGAGTACTTTGGAATGGGAACGAAGAAATGCTGTCTGTGTGTGTGTGTCTGTGCGTCTGTCCGTCCGTCCGTGGTCAAAATGTGTTCCACTCGCTCCAGACAAAACTACTGGGCCGATCTTTCTGAAAATTTGTAGGTATGTTCATTATGGGTCACGGATGATGCCCGATGTTTTAGTTTACCGTTACAGCTGTTACTAACGGCTGTAACGGCCTGTAACGGTTTTTCTTCTTCATGGAATATCTAAGAAAGTATTTGGCCGATCTTTGTGAAAATTAGCAGGTATGTTCATTATGGGTCACTGATGATGCCTGATGTTTTAGTTTACCGTTATAGCCGTTACTAACGACTGTAACGGCCTGTAACGTTTTTTCTTCTTTATGGAGCATCCCAGAAGGCACTTGGCCGATCTTTGTGAACATTAGCAGGTATGTTCACTATGGGTTACGGATGATGTCCGATGTTTTAGTTTACTGATATAGCCTTTACTAACGGCTGTAACGGCTCATAACGGTTTTTCTTCTTTATGGAATATCTCAGAAAGCACTTTGCCGATATTTCTGAAAATTTGTAGGTATGTTCATTCTGGGCGACGGATGATGCCAGACGTTTTAGTTTACCTTTATAGCCGTTACTAACGGCTATAACGGCCCATAACGGTTTTTCTTTTTTTATGAAATATCTCAAAAAGTACTTGGCCGATCTTTCTGAAAATTTGTAGGCATGTTCATTATGGGTCACGGATGATGCCCGGCGTTTTAGTTTACCGTTATATCCATTACTAACGGCTATACCGGCCCCTAACGGTTTTTCTTCTTCATGGAATATCTCAGAAAGTACGTGGCCGACATTTCTGAAAATTTGTAGGTATGTTCATTATGGGTCACGGATGATGCCCGATGTGTTATTTTGCCGTTATAGCCGTTACTAACGGCCCATAATGGTTTTCTTCTTTATGGAAAATCTCAGAAAGTTCTTGACCCATCTTTCCGAAAATGTGTAAGTATGTTCATTATAGGTCACAGATGATGGCCGATGTTTACCAGCACAGCCATTACTAACGGTTACACCAGCCCAAGACGGTTTTTTCCTCTTTATGGAATATCTCACACGTATTCAGGATAAACTTTGAGTACGTTTATATGCTTTGCATCTTGTTAATGTCTAGATGGCCCCTTTGCGGCGAAGAAGAGTGCATTTTCAACAGCGGAAATAAAGAAATCGACTGTCATTAACAAAGAGAAAGAAAAAAAAGCGTAATGTTACACCGTTTGCATGGACACACATACTTTATTCAGTGAAGATTTTCTTCTTTTTTTTGCGCGCGCGAGTTTAAAAGATGCACAGCATGACTATCATCCACAGAATGCGTCTGAAAGGAGCAGGTATTGCATGATAAAATGCAACTGCTTATGATTGTGTTGCTTTCAACACAAACGTCATGCCATAAACAGGACATGGCTTCGATGGAGGAGCCATTGTGACTGGCGCCCGCGCGTGCGCACAATGCCTTGTTGTAAGTGAAGGCCTGATTGCCGGAAGGAAATAGTTGACATCATGACTCACTGCACCGCGCATGCCTTTTGTGTTGTTGTTATTATTGTTGTTGCTGCAGGGTTTTTGTGTCAGACACCACTTGTCTCATGGACTAGTGGTATCCAAAGCATAGCCTTGGCATAGTCAGCGTGAAGGGGCGGCTGGGCTATTGTAGAAAAAAAGGCATATCATTGATGATTTAAAAAAAAAAAAATGCTAAACAG
>JAFLJL010013816.1:0-10000 GCA_018398815.1 Conus ventricosus | reverse complement strand
AGGAGACATTTGCAGTCGTGAAACAAGCACATGCATCCACGGGTCATGGCGGAAGAGATAGGATGATAAAGGAATGGATAAGAAATACAAGAACATTCCAAGGGAAGCTCTTAAGGTGTTCATTGCTAACTGTTCAGTGTGTCAGAAAAAGGCAGTGCGACAGAGAACAAAAGGCGTTGTCGTGAAACGATCCTGACAAAGAAGCCATGTCTCGTGCACAAATTGATCTTGTTGTTTTACCAGTCTATGCCAGATGGAAACTACAAATGGCTGCTTGTGTTCCAGGATCACTTGACCAAGTTCTGTGTTCTGCGCCCTTTTGACTTCCAAACGTGCATCTGAAGTCGCCATTCAGCTGGTCGATGTCTTTTGTCTTTTTTGGAGCTCCTGTCATTCTCCAATCGGACAATGGTTCTGAATTCACAGCTGGAATCATTCGGGAGTTGAAGAGTCTGTGGCCCACACTGCACCTAGTGAATGGCAAGCCGAGGCACCCTCAAAGCCAGGGGTCAGTAGGAAAGGGCAAACGCGGATATTAAGAACATTTCTGGCCGCGTGGATGGAAGAAAACAGTTCTGAAAGATGGGGCCATGGGCATCCGCTTTGTCCAGTTCATGAAGAACAGTTCCCATCACGAAGGAATAAAACGATCACCATATAAAGCCTTGTTTGGGACGGATCCAAAAGTGGGACTGGCCTCCACATCTCTACCAGTGAAGTGATTGGGCGCTGGAAACGGAAGTTGACCTCCTCACGGTCTTTCAAGACCTAGAAGCCAACCCCATTTCCAACGCTGATCCCCAAACCCAGCCAAATACAGGATGCCACAGTGTCTCAAATCACAGATCAAGTCCAGTCCATTACAGCTGAACCAGAAGGGATTATTCAGGCTGACGTTCTGTTAGGAGAGACATATCCGTCTCACCTCAGCCCGAAGCGAGCAGTTTGTCTGTGTGGGTTGATGATCAAGGGATTCTTACGTCCGAGGCTGGTCAAGTCACAACACTGATTCCTTCAGGAGGTGGTTCCTGTGACAGTATCCAAGCTGATGAGTGCTTCAGAAAGCGCCTTGACTACAAACGCTGAGCCGTCTCTGTCAGTGCATCTTCTGCTTCTTCCGTCGAAGGTATGTCATCACAGCCAGACCGCATGGACCTCCACGTAGACGCGGTTTACCTTGACCAGCTGGAAGACAGCATTTCACGTCAGCAAGCAGAGGCAAGACATCATCAGAAAAAAACAAGCTGAAAGAATGGTGAAACGGGCCAGGGTTTTAGTTAGGAGATGCCAGTGAAGGTGACAATGTTGCGATCCCTATTCCCTTTGTTGACAGAGGGAGGGGGGACCCCCGAAATCTTCTGGGTGTTGTAGTAAAATCGGGATGAAAACATGATGTACACTATTGCCACCAGCAATGGAACACTGAAGGGAAAGTATTCTAGAAATCAGTTTATCCTTGCGCGGAAAGATTGTTGCCAATTGCAGACATGGACAGAGAGAATCTGATTTCACTGAGATCAGCCGTTACTTTGACGTCTCGTTGTAACGGCAAAGGATTTGCCAAATGCTCATGCGCAGACGCTCGACGCTGTCAGACAAAAAAATGCTCTTGTTTCAGAAACAGTTTAAAATGTAACAGCAGCTGCCACCACAGTCTCACATGCAGAAAAAAAAATGTGCCAATGAAAAAAATGTTACTAGAATAATATCAGGATATTTATTGTTTGTGCAAACATCGTGGTAGTGCAGTTTTATGTGTGACTTTATTATTGTTGCGAATGAAAAAACCCAAACTTTTTTTTGCCGTTTTTTAATGAATAAATTAAATAGGAGAAATGTACCCTTTATGTCTTCAGTGTTTTTACACGCAAGAGAGATCCCTGGATAGCTCGGTTATGAATTTGTACAGGGTAATAATCAACTCCAACAACAGCTAAATATGAAACTTAATGCTGATAGTACCCCAGAACATGCTCTCAGTTTCACCTATTGACTGAATGAAAAACAGGCATTACCAGTAATGACTAATTTCGCTTGATGACGGTGAGGTCAATATGCAAAATCGGTCCTTTACGTGAAATGACTAGTCAATTCTAGTAATGCCTAAGACTTTCAGTCATTACTCGTAACCACTGACTGAATCAGTCATTACTGGTAATGGCTAAAAAAAAACAGTCATTACTAGTTATGCCTGATTACGGTTGATGACGGTAACATATATATATATATACATATATATATATATATATATATATATTATATATATATATATATATATATATATATATATATATAGCATATTTACATATACACATATAATATATGTAAATATAGAGGGAGAGAGAGAGAGAGAGAGAGAAGACAGACAGACAGACAGACAGACAGACAGACAGACAGACAGACAGAGACTCTCTCTGTGAATGCATGTACGTGCGCACGCGCGCGCACGCGCGCGCGCGCGCGCGCGTGTGTGTGTGTGTGTGTGTTGTGTGTGTGTGTGGTGTGTGTGTGTGTGTGTGGCGCGCGCGCGCGCGCGCGCACGCGTGTGCCCTGGCCATTCTACAGCAGTCCACAGAGAAGACCGTGACCCAGTGGATACCCTCACACTGCAACCTACATGGCAATGAGGAAGCAGACTGACTGGCTAAGGAACAAGGACCACAACCCCAAGTGGAGCTGGAAGTCTTCTTGGAAGAAGCCAAGACCATCATCAGCGAGAAGCAGAAAAATGGCCACAACAGCAGACCCCAGATGACCACAGAAAGGACGCCCGTGACCTCCTACCCAGACCACAGCGAGTGAGCCTCGTGACACTGGAGGACGATGACCACAGAAAGGACGCCTGTCACCTCCTACCCAGACCACAGCAAGTGAGCCTCGTGACACTGGAGGACGATGACCACAGAAAGGACGCCTGTCACCTCCTACCCAGACCACAGCAAGTGAGCCTCTTGACACTGGAGGACGATGACCACAGAAAGGACGCCTGTCACCTCCTACCCAGACCACAGCAAGTGAGCCTCGTGACACTGGAGGACGATGACCACAGAAAGGACGCCTGTCACCTCCTACCCAGACCACAGCAAGAGAGCCTCGTGACACTGGAGGACGATGACCACAGAAAGGACGCCTGTCACCTCCTACCCAGACCACAGCAGAGAGCCTCGTGACACTGGAGGACGATGACCACAGAAAGGACGCCTGTCACCTCCTACCCAGACCACAGCGAGAGAGCCTCCTGACACTGGAGGACGATGACCACAGAAAGGACGCCTGTCACCTCCTACCCAGACCACAGCAAGAGAGCCTCGTGACACTGGAGGACGATGACCACAGAAAGGACGCCTGTCACCTCCTACCCAGACCACAGCAAGAGAGCCTCGTGACATGGAGGACGATGACCACAGAAAGGACGCCTGTCACCTCCTACCCAGACCACAGCGAGAGAGCCTCGTGACACTGGAGGACGATGACCACAGAAAGGACGCCTGTCACCTCCTACCCAGACCACAGCAAGAGAGCCTCGTGACACTGGAGGACGATGACCACAGAAAGGACGCCTGTCACTCCTACCCAGACCACAGCGAGAGAGCCTCGTGACACTGGAGGACAGGACACTCCGAACTCACGCTACCACAATCATGTTTCACCCAATTCCACATTAGGCGAGTCTGCAGGGTGTCCCTGTGGTACGACAGCTCCAGTGACTTGTGGAACTGTCAAAACGTTGAAACATTGAAGAAAGCATGCGACTGTCTACCTGTTTACAACACACAGACATTGTATGGTGAGCACGATTTCATTTTCATTTAAGGGGGGGGGGGGGGGGGGGAGACGATGGGGAAAACAGGAGGATGGAGGCCACACCTATCAAAAAAAGGGAAGAAAAAAAAAACGACAAAAAGGGGAAAAAAGAATAACTGGAAAGATTGCAGGTTGGAGAACCAAAACAAAAAAGGAGAAAAAAAAGAGGAGAGAGAGAAAAAGACTGTGGAACACTTTCTGCAGGACTGTCCAATACACCAAAACCTCCGAGTAGAGATCTGGCATGCAGACACATCGACGAGGGAGAAGCTCTATGGATCTGTCGACGAGGGAGAAGCTCTATGGATCTATCGACGAGGGAGAAGCTCTATGGATCTATCGACGAGGGAGAAGCTATATAGATCTATCGACGAGGGAGAAGCTCTATGGATCTATCGACGAAGGAGAAGCTCTATGGATCTATCGATGAGGGAGAAGCTGTATGGATCTATCGACGAGGGAGAATCTCTATAGATCTATCGACGAAGGAGAAGCTCTATAGATCTATCGACGAGGGAGAAGCTCTATAGATCTATCGACGAGGGAGAAGCTCTATGGATCCATCGACGAGGGAGAAGCTCTATATATCTATCGACGAGGGAGAAGCTGTATGGATCTATCGACGAGGGAGAAGCTCTATGGATCTATCGACGAGGGAGAAGCTCTATAGATCAAGCGACGAGGAGAGAGCTCTATAGATCTCTGGAGAGCCTCCGCCATCCAGCAGCCTTCATCAACAGCCTCAGGGCTTCCTGTCTGAGTGAACGAACACGACGACGACGAAATCAAACTGTGGCCTTATTTAGGGTGAACACTAGACTAGACCTGTGTGTGACTGCTGCAACGCACCTGTAGTCCTTGCCGTGGTGGAGGAGCAGGCTGCCAGCAGCAGGACCGAGGGGTGGTGACAGGTGGGCATGGTCGTTGAAGTCGGTGCTTGAGGTGTGGCTGGGGCTTTAGGGTTAATCTCTCCATAAACTGGCTTCAGTCCCTCAGCGTTAGGTGTCTCTTCTGTTGGGTTTGCGTGCATTAGGGGCGAGCTTAAACTTGGAGAGAGAGAGAGAGAGAGAGAGAGAGAGAGAGAGAGAGGAGAGGGGGGGAGTGCAGGGGTGGGAGGATGGGGATAGGTGAGGTGGGGGTGGTGGTGGTGGTGGTGGTGGTGGTGGTACAAAGACCGGGATCATCCTACACTTTGACAATCATTGTCCCCGTCCAAAAAAAAAAATTAAAAAAAGAGGAAAAGAAAAGAAAAGGAAAAAAAAAAAAAAGGAGAAAAAAAAAGAAAGAAATGAGGAACGCAAAAACCACCACCGTACTTTAGCTATTTTATGAGTGCTTAATAAATACGCCAGCTTTTTTCACGTAAAGTTGACATTGAACACACACACACACACACACACACACACACACACACACACACACACACACACACACACACACACACATTTCACGTAAAGTTGACATTGAACACACACACACACACACACACACACACACACACACACACACACACACACACACACACACGCACACACACACACACACATTTCACGTAAAGTTGACATTGAACACACACACACACACACACACACACACACACACACACACACACACACACACACACAGATTAGATGTGCGTCCAGTTTGACGAAATAAGAAGTGATTGTGCGTTCTTCGTTCTCATGGTCTTGAATGTTGTTTTGTCTGGCCTGAAGAAGAAGACCAAAGAGGCCGAAACGCGTCGTGTTTTGCCTTGCTATTTGTTGGTCACTGTAATTCAGCGGAATGGTGATTTTTCTTTGAAGTCTGTTTCAAAACCCGCACAGTCATTCCCCTTTGTTGAAACTCTCCCTGCTATTTGTTCCCATAACCATTGGTTTCATCCGTTTTGCCCAGCAAGTGTTAAAAACCAAGAAAAGCGAGTCCATGTACTTCTCCCGTATCTTTCAGTGTGTGCCTGTGCCTGCGCCATTAAACAGACCCCAGCAGGCCAGAGAAAGAGAGGACGACCCCGGATGAGCTGGCGACAGACGGTGGAGAGAGACCTCCGACTCGTTGACAGAGGATGGAGTGACACCAGCAGGCTGGCTGAGGACCGTGCACAGTGGAGCGCCTTGACTGCCTCATGCGTCACAACAAGCCGCGGGAGCATCTAAGCAAAGCTAAGCTAAGCTAAGCTAAGCGTGTGCCTGTGCGTGTGTGCGTTGGTTTGAATGAGGAATGTCATGTGTAATTATGTCGCAGCAACATACATCTGGAACAGGTCGGCAATCAAAACCCGACCCGTCAGTCAAGGAAAGGCAACTGAGAGCAAAGCGTCGACCGGAAATAGGTTACCGGAAACACGTGCCTTTTTCACAGAAGAGCTCCATTGGAGCGGACGTTAGGGACTACCCTTCCCACCCCCATCCCCCACCCCCATCCCCCACAAACACACAGAGAACATGGGCACATTGTTCTGTTGATCTAACCACCCTTTTATCTTCCATTCCCAACCGCTGCCCCACACTACACCCCCCCCCCCCCCCCCGCCCTATCCTCCCCTGTCTCACGTCCCCACCTCTACTCCCATTTTGTTGTTGTCTGCATCGTATAATTGCGTATATATGCATGTTTTTGTCAAGCCTTTGCATACAAATGCGTGCGTGTGTGACTCATGCACTCTATAATCCTGTGTGCTTGTTGTGTGTGTGTGTGTGTGTGTGTGTGTGTGTGTGCGTGCGTGCGTGCGTGCGTGCGTGCGTGCGTGCGTGCGTGCGTGCGTGCGTGGGTGCGTGCGTGCGTGCGCGCGTGCGCGCGTGTATATGTTGTTGTTGTTGTTGTTTTTCTCCTTTTTAATTTTCTTTTCTTTTTTAATGTTTCTTTTCATTTTCTTGCCTTTGAATCTCATTGCATAATTCAGCTTATCAAGGACAGGTTGGAATAGTAGACTCTCCCTAAAATCTCTATCCTTGATCGAATGAAAGTTGTCCGAGTTCTGATCTCTCTCTCTCTCTCTCTCTCTCTCTCTCTCTCTCTCTCTTCTCTCTCTCTCTCTCTCTCTCTCCTCGGCCTCAACTTTACTACTCGCCTGAGCCGCAAATTGTCTGTCGAAGACATCATTACAAAAGCAAAGAAATGTGTAGTAGAGATATTTAGAACCATGTGGAGAATCAGTTGTACTGACCCAAAAATTTTCTTTCAGCTCTTTGATGCCCAGATTGTACCAATACTGCTGTACGCGTCAGAAATTTGGGGTACTGATGAAATAGAAGAGATAGAAAAGTACATTTATTTGCATGTAAACGGTTGCTGAATGTAGCTCTCCGTACACCAAATCTAATGGTGTATGGTGAACTTGGTCGTTTTCCTCTCTTTGTTCAAGCTTCAGTACGGTGTATTTCTTATTGGCTTAGACTTTGTGCATTACCTGAAAACAGATTTTCTAACATGGCTTACCAAATGCTTAAAGAAATGGACGATAGAGGAAAGGAAACGTGGGCCACTAAAGTCAGAAGAATGTTGTGTGTAAATGGTTTTGGACATGTATGGTGTTCACAGGGTGTCGGAAACAGAGAAAGTTTCCTGAAGGAATTTAAACAACGATTGATTGATTGTGCTAAACAAAATTGGTCGTCAAAACTCTCTGACAGCAACCGTTACGAACTTTACTGTAGTTTTAAAAGCTTACTGGAGCGTGAACAATATTTCGATGTTATTAATTCACATTACGTTAGAAACATGTTCACTAAATTTCGCTTGGGAATAACGGATCTGAAGTGTAACAGATATAGATACAAACCAGAATATGTCGACGTGTTACAATGTCCTTTTTGTCTGGCCTCTCAAGAAGAGGAAACCCATTTTTTGTTCTACTGCCGATTTATGACGACCTACGTAATAAATATCTGTCAGGTTTCAATTTGTTGTTCTACAGAACACAGAAATTAACCTTTCTCAATACCACTGTTCCAACATCAACAGTGAATCTGGCTAAGTTTATTTTTTATGCCTTCAAACTCCGCAGTAACATGTTGGATCACCGTCTTTTCACGTGCGACTGTGGATAAATTCATTGTTTGATTTGTTGTCACGTATTGCTTACGGGCTGCTGGCCTACTATTCTATCATGCATCATTTCCCGTTCACTTGCGTAATTTTTTTTGATTGTGTACCTGTGTGCTTGCTCGCGTGCGTTTATTTTTGTGTGAGCGCTTGCGCACTCACGTGTTCCATTCCTGTTTACTTGAGAGAGAGAGGAGAGAGAGAGAGAGAGAGGAGAGAGAGAGAGAGAGAGAGAGTTCTAAAGTATTATGTGTGTAACGGCGTAACAGAAAAGCTCCACAATGATAGTCATAATAACTCACTCGATTGTATGGACACAACGTCTGAACAATAAACCATCTGAAGTCTGAAGTCTGAAGTCTCTCTCTCTCTCTCTCTCTCTCTCTCTCTCTCTCTCTCTCTCTCTCTCTCTCTCTGCCCACCCCCGTCCAATCACCCCCACCCCCTCTACCCCAACCCTTTCACCACCCAATTCTTTACCACCTTTATTCCCTTTCAGCCCGTTGAGCTCTGATGAAGTAAGTACCTGCACGGAGCTCCCTCTCTTTGACAGAGGCGCTGGTTCCCTGCGACTGTCTGACTGTTACAGTGGGAACCAAATCCTCGGTCTCTCTCTCTCCCTCCCCGTTTGTCCTGAGGGAATAAATCAGTTCCTTACTGCTTTTAAGGAATAGTTGGTTCTTTGTAGATGGCAAGAACGGGACTTTCGTATTAAGAACAGTGAAAGATTTAGTTTCTATAATACTTTTTGCACCATAGCTGCTGATAAGACGCATTTGGAAGTGAACTTAGACAGGCACCTGAAAATCATTACGACAAAATTTAGACTTGGCGTTTCAGAAATCGCTGTCTATAAGTTTCGTTACAAACAACACACACCTGTTGATTTAATTTGTCCATTGTGTAAACAAGCGACAGAAGATGAGGTGCATTTTGTTTTGTGCTGTCCCGTTCTAAAGGATTTAAGAGTAAGGTATATATGTTACCGTCATCAACCGTAATCAGGCATAACTAGTAATGACTGTTTTTTTTAGCCATTACCAGTAATGACTGATTCAGTCAGTGGTTACGAGTAATGACTGAAAGTCTTAGGCATTACTAGAATTGACTAGTCATTTCACGTAAAGGACCGATTTTGCATATTGACCTCACCGTCATCAAGCGAAATTAGTCATTACTGGTAATGCCTGTTTTTCATTCAGTCAATAGGTGAAACTGAGAGCATGTTCTGGGGTACTATCAGCATTAAGTTTCATATTTAGGTGTTGTTGGAGTTCAGTTATTACCCTGTACAAATTCATAACCGAGCTATCCAGGGATCTCTCTTGCGTGTAAAAACACTGAAGACATAAAGGGTACATTTCTCCTATTTAATTTATTCATTAAAAACGGCAAAAAAAAAGTTTGGGTTTTTTCATTCGCAACAATAATAAAGTCACACATAAAACTGCACTACCACGATGTTTGCACAAACAATAAATATCCTGATATTATTCTAGTAACACTTTTTCATTGGCACATTTTGTTTCTGCATGTGAGACTGTGGTGGCAGCGGCTGTTACATTTTAAACTGTTTCTGAAACAAGAGCATTTCTTTGTCTGACAGCGTCGAGCGTCTGCGCATGAGCATTTGGCAAATCCTTGGCCGTTACAACGAGACGTCAAAGTAACGGCTGATCTCAGTGAAATCAGATTCTCTCTGTCCATGTCTGCAATTGGCAACAATCTTTCCGCGCAAAGGATAAACTGATTTCTAGAATACTTTCCCTTCAGTGTTCCATTGCTGGTGGCAATAGTGTACATCATGTTTTCATCCCGATTTACTACAACACCCAGAAGATTTCGGGGGTCCACCCTCCCTCTGTCAACAAAGGGAATAGGGATCGCAACATTGTCACCTTCACTGGCATCTCCTAACTCAACCCTGGCCCGTTTCACCATTCTTTCAGCTTGTTTTTTCTGATGATGTCTTGCCTCTGCTTGCTGACGTGAAATGCTGTCTTCCAGCTGGTCAAGGTAAACCGCGTCTACGTGGAGGTCCATGCGGTCTGGCTGTGATGACATACCTTCGACGGAAGAAGCAGAAGATGGCACTGACAGAGACGGCTCAGCGTTTGTAGTCAAGGCGCTACTGTCGCAGGAACCACCTCCT
>JAFLJL010013814.1:24754-38408 GCA_018398815.1 Conus ventricosus | reverse complement strand
ACACACGACAAGTACAAGTCAACAATGCGTCCGCCACTGAACACTGGACAGTGAAACACTGACAGACAGAAGTCAGGAGAAGATGAAACATTCATTCATTCATTCATTCATTCATTCATTCATTCATTCATTCAATCATTCATTCATCCGTGTATCTATTTATCCAATCATCCATTCAATCACATTCATTGACTTATTTATTAATTTATTTAATCAATTCATTCATTTATTCGTCTATTCATTCATTTATATATTTATGTATTTACTTATTTATTTGTCTGTTTATTTACTTTTTATACTACTCACGTATTTCATCTTTTTTTTTTTTAAAGTTAGTTAGTTGTCTATGTATTCATTCATTTCCTCATTTCTTTATTTCTGTGATTATCATGACATTATCAATTTTCTGTGATTATCATGACATTATCAATTTTCTGTGATTATCATGACATTATCAATTTTCTGTGATTATCATGACATTATCAATTTTCTGTGATTATCATGACATTATCAATTTTCTGTGATTATCATGACATTATCAATTTTCTGTGATTATCATGACATTATCAATTTTCTCCAGTGAAAGAGCTACATAATCCCTCCTTTCCTCCTTTTTCTTTCTTTTTTTTTTCTTTTTTTTTTTCGTAAGCCCATACAACCTATTTTGTTTTTGCCTTGACAACGCATAAATATTCATTTGCTAATGCAGTGCGATCATCCTCACTGAAACAGATCTAATGGAAATCGCTATTCCATGGAGCTTCCCTCCCACTGTGCCCCCTCCCTCCCTCCCTCCCACTCTCTCTCTCTCTCTCTCTCTCTCTCTCTCTCTCTCTCTCTCTCTCTCTCTCTCTCTCTCTCTCTCTCTCTCTCTCTCTCTCTCTCTCTCTCTCTCTCTCTCTCTCCTCCCCTCTTCTCCCCTTCCAAAATATAGACATGTGGAGAAAGAAAAAAAAATCATAGGACGAGATCGAAGGAGAAAGAGAGAGAGAAAGAAAGAACGAATAAAGAGACAGAAAGAAAGAACAGGTGCAGAAGAGAGAGGTGTGTGGGGGTGGTTGGCGGTGGGGTGGGTGGGAGGGGGGGGGGGGGGGGGGGGTAAAGGCAACTAAAGACAGAAACAAAGAAACAAAAGGAGAAAGGACGACGAATCAATAACTCCAAAACACAAAAAGAGAAAAGAAACAATGGAAGAAGAACAAGAAGAAGAACAAGCAAGAGAGAGAAGAAGAAGAAGAAGAAGAAGAAGAAGAAAAAAGAAGAAGAAGAAGAAGAAGAAGAAGAAGAAGAAGAAGAAGAAGAAGAAGAAGAAGAAGAACAACAACAACAACAACAACAACAACAACAAGATGAAGAACAAGAACAACAACAACAACAACAACAACAACAACAACAACAACAACAACAACAACAACAACAATAACAAAACGAAAAAAATAAGACCAAGAAGAAAAATACCAAGAACAAGAACAAGAGAGAGAGAAGAAGAAGAAGAAGAAGAAGAAGAAGAAGAAGAAGAAGAAGAAGAAGAAGAAGAAGAAGAAGAAGAAGAAGAAGAAGAAAGAAGAACAACAACAACAACAACAAGATGAAGAACAAGAACAACAACAACAACAACAACAACAACAACAACAACAACAACAACAACAACAACAACAACAACAATAACAAAACGAAAAAAATAAGACCAAGAAGAAAATACCAAGAACAAGAACAAGAGAGAGAGAAGAAGAAGAAGAAAAAGAATGAATGAATGAAAAAATCTTTAAGGGGTTTGAGAATTTTGGCTCATTGAAGGCCTTTTTCAATTTCCCCAACTTTATAAAAAAAAGTAGTATTCAATTTTAAAATAACTCTTGTTTTCTGCTTAAAAACCCCTCTCCGGGGGCCCCCCCCCGCCCCCCCTTTTCCCTTTCCCCACCCTTTTCCTCCCCCCTCTCTCTCTCCCACCCCCCCACACAACACACACACAAAAACCACAAACCCCAACACACACACACCCAAAAAACCCTCTCAATTTCCAAATGCACGTTTATAGAAATAACTTTTTTTTTTGGAAGTTTGTTATCGGGGCTAATGTTCCATTTCAGCGGGAGACAAAAAAAAAAAATTTTTCTTTTTTGAAACTTTTAATTGGGAAATTTTTCGGGTTTTCTAAAAATTTTTTCCATTCTTTAAGACAAAAGGGAAAGGTTTTTTTTAAATAAAAATAGTTTGGGGAAATGGAATTGAGCAAATTGTTTGGGTTTTGATGAAAGGGTTTTTTTTTTTTTTCCGTTTTTTTTTTTTAAAATTTAGGGGAATTTTAAGATAAGAGGGCAGTTTTTAGGGGTACCAAAAAAGCATAAAATGGATTGCTTTGAAAAGTTTTTATCTTAAGGCTTTTTTTCAAAACAAAGTGGTTTTTTTTGAGGGGGTTTTTACCCAGAAAGAGCATTCAATCGAGCCTAAAAAAGCAAAATTTTTAAATACTTTTCTAATTTTTGTTTTTTAAAAATGTTTTATTGTGCATAAACAAAACCGGTTTTTGGTGGTTATGGTTTTGATCGTCCGGAAAGGATTTTTTTTAGTTTTAAATTATTTTGGGGTTTGAACTTGTTTTATGTTTTATCGTACTTATTTTTAATTTTGGGCTTCTTTTAAAAGGGGCTTTTTTGACGGGGCCCCCTTTCAAACCGGTTTTTGAGGTAAAACATTCTTTGAAAAAACCCAGTCTCCACTGTTTTTTTTAAAAATGATAATTTTTTATATTAGGATGGTTTAAAAAGTGACCGGCGAAAAACCAACTTTTTTGAATTTTTGGGGTTTTTTTTAAAAAAAAGGGGACTAAAATTACCCTGTGGACGCCCTTTGGCAACAGTCTCTTAGAAAGAAATAAACCTCTAAAAAAAATTTTGGGTAGGTTAACAAATAAGACTAAAAAATGTTCCCGTTTTTTTTTGGACCCCTAAAAATTTTTTTTTGCGTATTTTTGATTTTTAAAAAAACCCTTTGGGGAAAAAAAAAATAAAAAATGTTTCTGTTTTGATATTTTTAGACAAATTTTATGACAAGGTTTTAAATTTTGTTTCCAAAAACCTGACTGATTTTAAAAAGTTTATGTTTCTCATAAAGTTTATAGGGGGATGGAATGCGTTTAATTTTTTTGGGACATAACGAAATTTTGGCGTAGTTATTTTGGATTTAAAATTCCCCTTTTTTTGCGGGGTAATTTTTGCATGTTTAAAAAGGCTCGGAAAGGGGTAATGTTTGTAAAATGTTAAAGGGTTGGGAATTCCCAATTTATTAAGATAGTTTTAAAAAAAATTTTTAAAACCCTGGTGTTTTTTTTTTCAAGTTTGATATAAAACATTATTAACGATTTAGGGGTTTTAAAAACTTTGCGGTATTTTTTTTGCTCCAAAATTTTAAAAATTCCTTTTTAAAAGGCAGTTTTTTTCCCTATGTTTTTGTTTGTTACCAATATTCAAAAATTTGTTTTTCAGGAAGGAACTTTCTGGATCCCGGTGAAAGTTATTAAAAGTTTTAAATAGGGTTTTTTTTTTTTTGTTTTGGTTTTTGTTTTTATTTGTTTTTTAAATTTTGCGTTTTTTTTTTTTTTTCCTTTTTTTTTTTTTTTGTTATTTTTTTTCCTTCCCAAACCTATTTTTTTTTATTTTTTTTTTGGGTTTTTTTAAAACCCGGGTTTTTTGTTTTTTGCAAAAGGGAGGAAATGAGTCAGATTAAAAAGCGGTAAGTTGAATTTTTTTTGAAGACAAAATGTGATTCCCAAAAATGATTGTTTTGGGAACTTTAAAACCCTTTTGTTCCAATTTTAAACGAAAACAGCATTGGTACTTGCACCAGTGGCGGAACATATTTCGAAAGTGCGCAAGTTCGCGAATTTGTGGTCTTTAAGGGATTAGATTTTAAAGTAACTCTGGGGGGTAAAGAAATGCATGAGAAGTTTTATTGAATTGCAATTTTTGGACCTTTTTGGGGAACAAGACTGAAACAAAATCTATATTAAAAATTCTCCCAAAATAGTTTTTTTTTTCAAAAGCCATACGGGTGTCCATCATCTCACAAAAACTTTTTATACCAGTTTTAGATTTCTTTTGGGTCTGTATACAAATCGAAAAGATTGCGCAAAGTCTTACTTTCGACTGAATTTAAACCCACGTTATTTCAATTTTTTTGTGACAAGATCTTTTCGAATTTTGTATGGGACATCTTTTTGGCCGTAGCGCAATCCCGTTTCAAGAAAATTTTAGGTTTTTCCGGATTTTGAGTATCAGGAAGGGAAATTTTTGAATTGTCCCAACGCGGCTGTTTGTCCATGCCTCAGAAAATCCAAAAACATGAAAGGGTTTTAGATTATTTGAAGTTTTTGTACGTCAGACATTTTGTTTTATGAGAGACAAAATTTGGGGGACCTTGCGCAGCCCGTCATTGAGGGCCAGTCTGATACATTCCTTGGTTTAAAATTAGTAAAAGGGGGAGGGAAGCAGCGCTACCTGGGGTAAAAAAAAAATTTTACCACGTGAAATAGAGGGTAGGGAAAATGTCGTTCAAAAAATTTTTGTTCAAAAAAGTATTGGTATTCAGGCTCCTGGGCATAATTTTTGGGGAAAACCCTGATGATTGCTAATGATGGGGTAACATGAATCAAACCCCCTACTAATAAGAGAAAAAAATTTGGGGGTGGGTTCAGGGGGGAAAAGCGTTGCTGAGAACAGAGAGGCAGGCTGGAAAAGGGAGTTGGTGTCGGGAAATAGGTAAACATTCATTTTTTGGTGGCCCCAACCTTGAGTCACAGAATGATTTTCTTTTTCAAAATTGTGACTGTCGTTTCTTCTTTTTGATGCCCGCAATGAGTTGTGCGCCGCCCATCGGCGAGGGGCGTCTGGAAAACACGGTGGGGCGGCTACGGGGTTGTCTGGTGAGCGGCAGTGGACGGTAGTATGGGAGGGGGGGCGCCTGAGGGATCATGTGGCGGCCCCCTCCCCCGTTTTCACAATGAGCGGCCCCTGGGGGGGAGTTCGGTGAGCGACGCCGCAGGGTAAATTACGGTGGCGGCGCCTGCGGGTAGTTCGGTGGCGGGCCTGCGGGGGAAAAGTTACGGTGAGCGGCGCCTGAGGGTAGTTACGGTGGGGCCCCTGGGGGAAAAAAGTTAGGTGAGCGGCCCCCTGCAGGGTAGTTACGGGAGCGGCCCCCTGCGGGAAAAAATTTACGGTGAGGGGGCCCCTCGGGTAGTTCGGTGAGCGGCGCTGCAGGGTAAAATTTTTACGGTGAGCGGCGCCTGCAGGGTAGTTCGGTGGCGGCCCCTGCAGGGTGGTTACGGGAGCGGTGTTGCGGGGTGGTTACGGTGAGGGCGCCTGCAGGGTATTACGGTGAGGGGGCTGCTGAGGGGGTAGTTACGGTGAGCGGCGCCGCAGGGTAGTTACGGGTTGGGGCTGCTGGTAGTCATGGTAAGAGGGGTGTAGGGTGTCATGGTTGGGGATGGGGTATTATGACGATCGGAGGCTGAGGGTTTTCGGATGGGGGGGGTGCATATGTAGAATGAGGGGCGGATGCGTGTCAGGATGAGGGGCAGATGCATAGTAATCTGGTAAATTTGCGGAGGGTGATCGGGGAGCGGCGTTTAGTGGAAGGTCTGACGGGTCGGTTGATGGGATTTCACGTAAGAACGGTTTGGGGAATGAGCGATGAGGGAAGGATGGTGAACAGGTGAATTTGAGTGACGTAGCCCCATTTGTGATGGAAAGGTGGAAAAGAAGTTGTGTTGTAATTGTCATGCTGAAATTTCTGTGATTTCGAATGCTGAGATTTTCCCGAGCTTGCTGGGGCTTTGAGAACGAAAAGTCTCTAATAAAAGTTTTATATCAGCGTGTTTTGAGGCCCAGAACCCAATTGGGGCAGTTCCGGTTTTTTTTAAAGTGAATATGGTCATGATAGGGTTTCCGTTTTGAGGGGGGTTAAATGTGGGAAATGTCAATAAAGAGGGTTTCCGGCGTTTGCACACAGCAGACTTTTTGTTAGAAAGGGGTTTTTGTGTTGTTGAGGTTTGTTCATCGATCGGAACTATGGAATCTGTTATCATGTTCGGGAAAAAAGCAGTCGACACTGGACGAAGGTGTCCATGTATTTCTGAAAGGGCCCCCTGAGGAAAATCGTTTACCCCCACATGAATGGTTACATGGTGAACTTTTTTTTTTTTTTAACGTATCAAGCCAGGCAAAAGTCAGAAATTGTTCCGGTACACAAAAATTTTTTCAGAAAGTTACTGTGGTTGTATTGTCTGGGGTTTAGTATTGATCAGTGAGTCCCCAAACAGCAGCTTGTTGCCTTGTCCAGGATTGAGAGGGGAAAAATGTCAGAAGGTGTCTTTTTAGATTTAGGGTTTTGAGGTGATCCCCGAAAAGGGCTAGGACCCTTATCAGTTCAGGTTTGAATTTTTTTTCTGTTTTTCACGATTTGGAAACGGGGATTTCTGGGAGAAGCGGTTTCTTCAATCTTTTTGTCAATGCAAAAACGATTTGAAACGGAAAAAGAAATCTCCCCCCAGTATTTGGGGTGGAAAGTTTGTTGTGGGAAATGAAAATGTGGGAGTGTGTTGGCTTTTCAAAGTGTCGGTTCAAACTGTCAGTGGCAGTAGTGTTTTTTTGATTTATTTTATTTTAAAGATTGCATGTTCCTTTTTGGACAGAGATTGTTGTTGCAAAAACATGAAGTTTGCTTTTTTTGCCAGAAGGATTTTCCCCCCATAGGCCCCCAAAAAAACAGGGTTAGAACACTCTGGGGGCAAATACCTCACAGGTCGAGTATGATTTGGGGGGGGAAGAGGGCAATGGGGTAGATAATGGTGTTTATTATTTCTTGGGACAGTGGTGGCAATGTGTGGTCAATGGTGTGGATGACAAAGGTGTGGTCATGGTGTGGTGACAAGGTTGGTCAATGGTGTGGTGACAAAGGGGGGGTCAATGGGGTGGATGACAAAGGGGTGGTGACAATGGTGTGGTTAATGGTGGGGCAATGATGGAATGGAGGACAAAGATGTGGAGGCATGGGGAAAGGGGCAAAGATGAGGAGGACAAAATGAGGAGGACATTTGGAATGGGGACAATGATGTGGGGGACAATGGATGGAGGCAATGTGAGGAGGACAATGGAATGGAGGACAATGATGGGGGACAATGGAATGGAGGCAAGTGGGGGAAAGGGGAAAGGAGGACTGATGAGGAGGACAATGGAAAGGAGGGGCAATGATGTGGAGGACAAAGGAATGGAGGACAAGGTGTTGACAAGGGTTTTGGGAGACAAAGGGGTGGATAAAGGGTTGGAGGGGGGAGTGTGGGGGGTGTAATCTCTAAGATCTGGGAGGGAGGGCACGATTGTGGCCTTGTAGAGGCCCCTCGCCGGTGTGATCGTAGGGCCCCAACCGCTCTTTCGAATTTGAATTCTTCCCCTTTCCACTTCAAATTTTTTTTTTTTTTTTTTTTTTTTTTTTTTTGAAAAAATTCCCCGTTACTTGGGGAAGGGAAAAAGGACAAGTATTTCATTTTTCAATTTTAAAAAATCTTTTTCCCACCTTTTTCCCGGTTTTCCGGGAAACATTTGAAAATGGGAGTTTTGGAAACCCGTTAGCAAATAATTCCCCCTCCCGGTCCCGTTAAGAAAAGTTTTTGCGGGTTTTGGTACGGGTTTTTTCCTTT
This sequence comes from Conus ventricosus, assembly GCA_018398815.1. NCBI lineage: Eukaryota > Metazoa > Mollusca > Gastropoda > Neogastropoda > Conidae > Conus > Conus ventricosus. The sequence continues at coordinate 30,715 of JAFLJL010013814.1, read as the reverse complement.
CCGGCCATGACCCAAGCACCGTGTTTCAAGTTTTTAAAAAGAAAAAAGCTTGATCAGTTTAAAATTAAAAAACCCTTAATTTTTACGCGAGCCCTTTTAATACTCCGGGGGGAAATTAGTCTTTTGGGGGTTAAAAAAAGAAAATAAAAAACGTTTACTGCTGTAAAATAATTAAAAACGCACCTTAGTGATAAAAACCTCGACCCCTTTCAATTTTTTTCACGGGGCTTTTTAAAATTTTTGGGCGGGTTGATAAACTAATAAACATAAAACCGTGGAGGGGTTCATAAAGAAACGGAAAAAAGTCCACAGAACAAAACCTACCGGCAAAAAAACCTTTTACGTTTGCATATTTCCTATTTTTCCCGGTTAAAATTTGGGCCCCGTCTCGGTCGGTCTTTGCGCATTTAAAAAAAAAAAGGGAAAAGAAAAAAGAAAAAGGGGAAAAAAAGAAAAAGAAAAGAAGAGAGAGAAAAAAAGAAAAAAAAAGAGGAAAAAGGAAAAAGGTTACAGGTAACTTTAAGCCAGTTCGGGCCCTTTTTCTTTCGAAATTTTTAAACCGAAAGGGAAGAAAAGAAAAGTAAAAAAAGAAAGTTAAAAGAAAAAGAAAAAAGGATTTTTAAAGAAGCGAGAAGAGGAAAAGTAAAGAGGATTGGTTTTTTTTAAACAGGAAACTTTAAGTCCGTTTCCCCGGCGCTTCTTTTTGTCTTTGAATGTCTTGCCCCCGGTTTTCCGGGATGTAAAAAGAACCGTACAAAACCCCGGGTTTGTTTTTCAGTAAAAATGAACAACATTAGCCCTTTTGTTCTTTATGCAATTTTTAAACGAAAATTTGGGTTTGTCTTTTTTCCCCCAATTATAGAATCCCATAATAGCCCCCCGGTTTCGTCTTTTCTTTTGTCAATTGATAGAATCCGAACATGCCCTGGTTTCGTCTTGGGTTTATGTCAATTTTATGAAAACCGATAATTAGCCCCCGGTTTCGTTGGCTTTTATGTCAATGATAGAAAACCGATAATAGCCCCCGGTTTCCCCTCTGGTTTTTGTCAATTGATAGAATCCGATAATAGCCCCCCGGTTTCCCTCTGTTTCATGTCAATTGTAGAATCGATACATCAGCCCTGGTTTCGTCTTGCTTTCATGTCAATTGTTAGTTTTGATACATGCCCCCGGTTTCCGTTGCTTTCATGTCCATTTTATTTGAAACGATACATTAGCCCTGGTTTCCGTCTTTTTTCTGTCAATTTATAGAATCGATAATTAGCCCTGGTTTCCGTTGGCTTTTATGTCAATTGATGAATCGTACATCAGCCCCCGGTTTTCCCTTTGCTTTCTGTCCATTGATAGAATCCCATCATAGCCTGGTTTCCCTTTGCTTTCGTCATTGTAGAATCGATAATTGCCCCCGGTTTCCGTCTTGCTTTATGTCAATTTATAGAATCCGTAATTAGCCTGGTTTTTCCTCGCTTTCATGCAATTTATAGAAACCGATACTTAGCCCCTGGTTTCCCTTTGCTTTCATGTCAATTGATAGAATCGATACATCGCCCCTGGTTTTCCCTCTGGGTTTCAGTTAATTTAGAATCCCTCTCAGCCCCGGTTTCCGTCTGGCTTTCATGTCAAATTTATAGAAACCCATCATTAGCCCTGGTTCCCTTGGCTTTCAGTCAATTTATAGAATCCCATACATTAGCCCCCGGTTTCCGTCTGGGTTTCATGTCAAATTTATAGAATCCCATTTCATAGCCCCTGGTTTCCCTCTGGGTTTATGTCAATTGATGAAACCCTACATAGCCTGGTTTCCGTCGGGGTTTTGTAAATTTATAGAATCCGAAATAGCCCCCGGTTTCGTCGGGCTTTTTGTAATTTAAAAATTTTCCCATAAAAAGCCCCCGGTTTCCCTCTGCTTATGTCATGGTTTTTCAACCCTGTCTTTTCCCCTTTTTTTGTTTGGGGTCCCCCCCCCCCCTTTTTTTCCCCCTTTTGTTTGTGTTGTTCTGTGGGTTTGTTGGTTTTTTTGTTTTGTTGTGTTTTAGTGGGTTTGTTGGTTTTGTTGAAGAACCAACTTAAGTCCCTGGTTTGTTGTTTTTTTTTGTTGGCAGGAAAAATTTTTACCCCATTGGGGGAATTTTCCCCTTCCATTTCCCCGTTAAAAACCCCCCCCCCCCCCCCCCTTCCCCGTGTTGTTTTTGGGTTTGTTTGTGGTTGTGTTGTTTTTTTTTTTTTTTTGTGGGTTGTTTTGTTTTTGGGTTGTTACGAAAAAAAAAACAAATGCAAAGCAAAAACGTATTTTTTTTAAACGCTGGTTTAAAAAGAGGGAAAAATTTTTTTAACCGTTAGAATCTATTCTTAAACCCCCGGTTGTTTTTGGCCTTAAATCAACCCCCCCCCAAAAACTTTTAACCATCAATTACTTTTTTAACGGTCACAGTAAATTAAACCCCCAACCTGCCCTTATGAAAAATAAAATTTTAGTTGGCCCTATTTTATATTCCCAAAAAGAAAAAGTTTAAAGGCCTTCGCCTTTGGGTTTAAGGGTAAAAAAAAACGGGGTTTCCCAAACTAAAAAATATCTAAGTTTTTAAAAACGGAATACGGAATTCCCTAAAAAAGAAAACGTTGGGTGTTACCCCTTGAAGGCTAACGGGAAAAAAAAATCGGGGCCCTTTTCCGAAAAAAAGTAAAAACTCAAGTTTAAAAAATCGGCCAAAATTTCTAGTTTTCCAAAGAAAAAAAAATTAGGGAAAAAAAAAACTTTAAAAAAAGGCCCCCGCAAAAAACTTAGATTTTCAAAAACGGGTAAATATAAAAAGCCCTTTTTTCCCTTGGATTCCAAAAATAAAAAAGGAACCCTAAAAAAACTCCCTAAATTTTAAAAAAAAAAAGATCGGCCAAGTTTTCTGAGATACCCATAAAGAAGAAAAGGCGTTGGGCAAAAAGGGGGCCCCGGGGGTCCGACGATCATGATCCAGCAGACTTTTCAATCTCATTGGCACGAATTATGTCATCAGATTTATCATGCCATGTGTCTCAAAACTTATCATTGTTCGCGCATATGGAATAGACTGCACGCAGTGACACCTCGTTGATGGAATATAAACTGGAACTAAGCAGCCCTCAAAGGGCTCCTGTGGTCCTGTGGTTTATGTCTTCTCCTGCCCAGCTGACGGTGGTGAGTTCCAACCACTCGTGGGGTCAGAGGACTTTAGTTCTGTCCCTCTGCTGTGTATGGGTGACTGATTCAGTCCATTGCAGATTCAAGGCTGGGTAAGTGTGGATGGGCACCGCCTTTCATCATGCCATGCCTTAGACACGATGAACCTCCGACAGTTTACTGCGCCTTCGGCCTGTGGTTAAGGGACATTTCATCTTTTTTTTGGTTTGTTTTTGTTTGTTTAATTGATCCTCATCAGCCTGTTTTGATAGATATTGAAACGTTGAAACCATTCATTGGTCAAAACTTTATTAAGAGGACGCGCGCGCGCGCGCGCGCGTGTGTGTGTGTGTGTGTGTGTGTGTGTGTGTGTGTGTGTGTGTGTGTGTGTGTGTGTGTGTGTGTGTGTGTGTGTGTGTGTGTGTGTGTGTGTGTGTATTGGGGGATGAGGGTGAAGGTGGGGTTCAGTTTAGTGAATGTTATTCCAGAATGCCTGCCGGCAAGCAGCAGAATGTAAAAGGTCAGTGTACTTGTGTTCTTTCTTGTCATCTTCATGCTTTTCTTTTCTGTTTGATTCCTGTCTTGCCAAACACAGTGAGGTTCTGTCATTGCTACACAATGCGTCCCCCCCCCCCCCCTGCCCCCATTGTGTTCAATAATTTGCGACGTAACGTGTCTTCGTTATCAAACCAATCCTTGTTTATGTTTCTATTGTCAAATATGTTTCTTTTTTCCGTAACGTTGGGTTGTTCTTTACCGCTATCATTAGATCCTTTAACAGCTTTACTGATATTTACTGCGACAACGGTTCCACGCAGCGGCAAGTTCATTCTTCACTTCTCTTGAATCCATCGGATTAAAGAAGGTTTCCTCATATTTTTTGTTTGTTTGTTTGTTTGTTTGTTTTTCTCACTCGACAATACTTAACAAAGCATTCGTTTGTATATACTTTAAAGTAGTTTTTGTCACATTTGGAAAAAAAGTCGTGTTGACATGCTCAGAACAGAGGGAAAACGATCTGAGTCCATTCATTTCATGATATTTAGGGTAATTATATTTTCCTCTGGGTGTTTCAGACAGATTTATTAACATCAAATGATAGTCAGTTTAATCCCTACCCATGTCAGAAACACACGTAAAGTGTCCTTTTTTTAAGTCTATCCTAACACATTTCATCGAAAAAAATGTATGCCTAATACAGAGCATAATCTTTTTTTTTTCAACATACAGTTAGCGTGATTTTTTTTGTAGACCACCTTGCTTAATAGGCGCCAACTTAAACAACATTATAAGCGTCTCGTTTTCATCGCAATCTCTGAAATGATATCTGACGTTCAGACATCCAAATGTCCACATACCAACACATCGACATCTACAATTAGCCACGTAACCGAAAGGAGTGAGAAGAGCTATCCACAAGAGCTATCCACAAGACACCCTTCCAACATATCCATTCTTCAGTAGACTCACTATGAAGGTAAAAGGATGAACACCCTTCCAACACATCCATTCTTCACTAGACTCGCTATGAAGGTAAAATAATGAATGTTTTGGGGATATAGGAACGTACATACAGAACATGTTTTTGGGGAACAATAATGATTATTGTCAAGTATGGAGAACGAGCAATAATCACCGTACACTCCGAGTGCCGCTGGTAAGTTAGCTGCGGTTTTCTGACAAAACAAAACAGCGCGTGTAGCCAATGCTCTAGGTCAGACATCCGCTAAGTCGTAGCCACCAGACCCCCTTCCTCAATTCTCTCATCTTGGTCACTAATTCACATATCCATCTGCAGAAAATCATGCGCAGTGTGGTCTCAGAACTTAGCGGATGTGGTGTAGCGTATATGGATACGTCTGTACGCAGGGACACCTTGACGAAACTGACAAGAAGAGTTATTCCCATCATCGCCGTGCAAACGGAAGCGTAGCTTTAGCAAACTCTTGACCTAAAAATAAATATATATGCAGATTAAATTTCTGTCGAAAGGGTCCCGCCCTACAAACTAAATCAAATGAAGAAACACATCGTGTAAAATCCGAGTAATTGTTTGGGAATCAACAAATATTCCAACGAAGAAATGAAAATTCACGAGTAGTTATGTGAATGTGTGTGTGTGCGTGTGTGTGTGTGTGTGTGTGTGTGTGTGTGTGTGTGTGTGTGTGTGTGTGTGTGTGTGTGTGTGTGTGTGTGTGTGTGTGTGTGTGTGTGTGCACATGCAATTGAGAGAGAGGCAGGCAGGTAGGCAGGCAGGCAGACAGACAGATATAGAATTTCATGATCTGATGAGGAGCGAGGTTACGAACTCTTTACTTGAAGCAGCAGTTGATTAATAGATGTGCGTGTTATCTTAGAATTGAATACGTTTAACAATTTTATGATGAAAACAAGTCGAATGTATGTAAACAAGGATCAGAATTGATAAGAATAAATCTAAAGATGCGTGGCTTGTCCAAGAATGGCATGCAGCAAAATCGTCTGCCAGAACGCATCTACGAGTATTGTGCAGAACTTAGGGTGACATGGATAGTTCAAATTATTGCCAATCATGAAGAAAATATAAAAAAAGCTATCAAAGAAACAATTGCAGCGGCAGCAGCGGCAGCAGCGGCAGCAACAAATCCTATACATACACGCACAGAGTATCACTTTTGTTATTAAGTAATTTGGTTAATGAAATAATCTTGTCAATTTGGTCAGTGATCCCAATGACTTCTGGTGTAGTGTACACATGCAAGTGTCATCCAGGATGTCTCGTGAGCATTTCAAAAACTTCCTTGCAAAAGATGTGAGCATAGTAGAAA
>JAFLJL010013814.1:0-7500 GCA_018398815.1 Conus ventricosus | reverse complement strand
TACGCCGGGATAATTGTACGCCGGGATAATTGTACGCCGGGATAATTGTACGCCGGGATAATTGTACGCCGGGATAATTGTACGCCGGGATAATTGTACGCCGGGATAATTGTACGCCGGGATAATTGTACGCCGGGATAATTGTACGCCTGGCTTTTTTTTTCTTTTCTTCTTTTTTCCGGCATGTGTGTTTGCAACTGTTTTCCCGTAGTGTTATTTTGTGTGTTGAGAGAGAGAGAGAGAGAGAGAGATGAGAGAAGAGAGGAGAGAGAGAGAGAGAGAGGAGAGGAGGTAGAGAGAGTGAGAGAATGAGAGAGAGAGAGGGAGAGAGAGAGGGAGAGAGAGAGAGAGAGAGAGAGAGAGGGAGAAGAGTGAGAGAGTGGGAGAGAGAGAGAGAGAGGAGAGAGGCTCATACATCTGGCTTAGCCGAATCAAGACTTTCAGACGATGTCCCTGTTAACACTGCCAAAATATCTGGCCACAGTATTGTACGCAGCACCTCCAAATCCAAACCAACTGGTGTATCAATTTACATTGATTAATAATTTAGTGTTTGACGTTTGCATGAACTGAAAGTTTTGGAACTGAAGCAGTTTGGGTAAAAATCAGGTTGGAGAATAACGCATCCCTTCTAACTCAGATTTGTCTATCGAATCCAGCAGAAACATGCTCATGAAGGAGTTTACAGCCATAATGGATGCAGCATCGCTTGATGCAACAAAACTCCTTCTGTTAGGTGATTTCAACATTGATGTATTAAAATGCCAAGCATCGTGTTCAGGTGGGACTTCTTCTTATAACTTATTCCAATTTTATACATGCCCATCCGAGTTACGCTCACTAGCAAAACATTAATCGACCACATCTATCTCTCTGAACCGCATAACATCATTGAGAAATATGTGCCTTTGAATAGATACAGCGACCACTTCTCAGTGTTTCGTGGGAAACAATCAACATTCCTAAAAACGGCCACAAACATATTATTCACGGAAATAGTGTTCATTGTGTTGTCATGAATTTTCCACTAAGGAATGTTTATAATAACACGATCAATGACTGTTTATAATAACACCGATCAATGACTGTTTATAATAACACCGATCAATGACTGTTTATAATAACACCAATCAATGACTGTTTATAATAACACCGATCAATGACTGTTTATAATAACACCGATCAATGACTGTTTATAATAACACCGATCAATGACTTTATAATGACACCGATCAATGAATATTATAATAACACCGATCAATGAATCTTATAATAACACCGATCCAGAGAATACTCCAGATCGCTGGCCACAAATTCAATTTTGTTTATAACAAGCACGTGCCATTCAAAACGAGTGGAGTAAAACATGCTGCTCAACCAAAGTGGATGACTGATTCAATACAAGTTGCTTGTTTCTTACGCGACTATCAGCTTGAAACAGAACAGAATTTGGACAGATTCAAGAGGCAACACAATGAAATAGAATAGAAGTGGGACAGATTCAACAGGCAACACAATAAAATAGAACAGAAGTTGGACAGATTCAACAGGCAACACAATGAAATAGAACAGAAGTGGGACAGATTCAACAGGCAACACAATGAAATAGAACAGAAGTTGGACAGATTCAACAGGCAACACAATGAAATAGAACAGAAGTGGGACAGATTCAACAGGCAACACAATGAAATAGAACAGAAGTTGGACAGATTCAACAGGCAACACAATGAAATAGAACAGAAGTTGGACAAATTCAACAGGCAACACAATGAAATAGAACAGAAGTTAGACAGATTCAACAGGCAACACAATGAAATAGAACAGAAGTTGGAGAGATTCAACAGGCAACACAATGAAATAGAACAGAAGTTGGAGAGATTCAACAGGCAGCACAATGAAATAGAACAGAAGTTGGACAGATTCAACAGGCAACACAATGAAATAGAACAGAAGTTGGACAGATTCAACAGGCAACACAATGAAATAGAACAGAAGTGGGACAGATTCAACAGGCAACACAATGAAATAGAACAGAGCTTGGACAGATTCAACAGGCAACACAATGAAATAGAACAGACGTTGGAGAGATTCAACAGGCAACACAATGAAATAGAACAGAAGTTGGACAGATTCAACAGGCAACACAATGAAATAGAACAGAGCTTGGACAGATTCAACAGGCAACACAATGAAATAGAACAGAAGTTGGACAGATTCAACAGGCAACACAATGAAATAGAACAGAGCTTGGACAGATTCAACAGGCAACACAATGAAATAGAACAGAAGTTGGACAGATTCAACAGGCAACACAATGAAATAGAACAGAAGTTGGAGAGATTCATCAGGCAACACAATGAAATAGAACAGAAGTTGGAGAGATTCAACAGGCAACACAATGAAATAGAACAGAGCTTGGAGAGATTCAACAGGCAACACAATGAAATAGAACAGAGCTTGGAGAGATTCAACAGGCAACACAATGAAATAGAACAGAGCTTGGAGAGATTCAACAGGCAACACAATGAAATAGAACAGAGCTTGGAGAGATTCAACAGGCAACACAATGAAATAGAACAGAGCTTGGACGGATTCAACAGGCAACACAATGAAATAGAACAGAAGTGGGACAGATTCAACAGGCAACACAATGAAATAGAACAGAAGTTGGAGAGATTCAACAGGCAACACAATGAAATAGAACAGAAGTGGGACAGACTCAACAGGCAACACAATGAAATAGAACAGAAGTTGGAGAGATTCAACAGGCAACACAATGAAATAGAACAGAGCTTGGACAGATTCAACAGGCAACACAATGAAATAGAACAGAAGTGGGAGAGATTCAACAGGCAACACTATGAAATAGAACAGAAGTGGGACAGACTCAACAGGCAACACAATGAAATATACTGACTTCCATAAAAAACGCTAAAAATTGAAAGGCTATTTTTCGGGTGAAAAGGGTGAATACACAATATTGAACCATTGTGGCAAGTTGTTTGGGTCCAAGACTCACGTGCAGTGAAAAAATTGTGTGAGCAACACATCATTTCCGGCATTGGAGGGTCAACAAAAATGGCAAACTGGTTGCTGCATGTGAGGCACGTGCACACCATGCAGAGCAAAGTTAACCAGCGACAAGTACGCAGGCATGCAGCCTTTATAAAGCCGCGCTACAAGGTTCAGATAACGACTTGCCGTCTGAGCGTTACAGAGACGCCAAGACTACGAGCAGAGGAACGCAATCGTGCCCTAGGCCATCTGGAGGCTGGTGTGGATGCCAGGCAGGTCGCCAACATCTTTAACGTCCACATCTCAACCATCTATCGTCTGCAGCACCGCATGCGAGTCACTGGTACCACTGATGATCGTCCCCAGCCAGGCCGTCCTGAGGTCACCACACCAAGAGACGATCGCCATTTTGTTCGAACCCATCTGCGGGACAGGCGGCAAACAGCCGCTAACACTGCTCGACAGGTGCCTGGGAATCTCCAGCAACGAATCAGCCTCAACACTGTGCGGCGGTGTCTTCAGGAGAACGGGCTGGCATGTAGGCATCCTCACAGAGGTCCGGTACTGACACCAAGACACCAGCAGGACAGGCTGCAGTGGGCACAAGCCCGAATCAACTGGCGCAGGCAGCAGTGGGGACGCATGCTGTTCTCAGATGAGAGCCGTTTTTGTATTGACATGGCTGACGGTCGTGTCAGAATATGGCGTCGACCTGGTGAACGCTATGCTGACTCCTGTGTGGTAGAGCGGAACCCCTGGGGAGGCCCGAACGTTATGATATGGGGTGCAATTGGCATTAACCACGCCATAGGACCAGTCATCTTTCAGAACATTGGTCCTGGTCGTGGACAGGGTGTCAATGCACAGCGCTACATCCACCAGGTGCTCAGACCCCATGTCGTTCCTTTTTTTGCGCAACATCCAAACTGGACATTCCAACAGGACAATGCAAGACCACACACAGCCAGGGCCACCCAGCAATTTCTTCAGCATAACAACGTCAATGTGCTGCCCTGGCCAGCCCTCAGTCCCGATTTAAACCCAATAGAACATTTTTGGGATGAACTTGGCAGACGGTTGGACCTCCTGCGTCCACGACCAGCAACAGCGGCTCAACTTCACCAGACCATCGTCCATGTGTGGGCTGGTGTGCCAAGGGGACGCATCAACCACCTGGTCCACTCAATGAGCCGCAGGCGTCAAGCAGTTGTCCATGCAAATTGTGGCCACACACGGTATTAGGACTTCAAGCTGGTTTGTCACGTGACCTTGGATTTCCACACAAAGACATATTGCTGATGACATTTTCACACATTACCGGTGTAATGAATCAAATCACGTTAAGCGTTGAATTCTCGCTTCCACTCTGTACAATTGTGACCAATAAAATTCACCCCTAACCTTCAGCTTCTTTTGCTTTCGCGTTTTTTATGGAAGTCAGTATAGAACAGAGCTTGGAGAGATTCAACAGGCAACACAATGAAATAGAACAGAAGTGGGACAGATTCAACAGGCAACACAATGAAATAGAACAGAAGTGGGACAGATTCAACAGGCAACACAATGAAATAGAACAGAAGTTGGACAGATTCAACAGGCAACACAATGAAATAGAACAGAAGTTGGAGAGATTCAACAGGCAACACAATGAAATAGAACAGAAGTTGGACAGATTCAACAGGCAACACAATGGAATAGAACAGAAGTTGGACAGATTCAACAGGCAACACAATGAAATAGAACAGAAGTTGGACAGATTCAACAGGCAACACAATGAAATAGAACAGAAGTTGGAGAGATTCAACAGGCAACACAATGAAATAGAACAGAAGTTGGACAGATTCAACAGGCAACACAATGAAATAGAACAGAAGTTGGAGAGATTCAACAGGCAACACAATGAAATAGAACAGAGCTTGGAGAGATTCAACAGGCAACACAATGAAATAGAACAGAGCTTGGAGAGATTCAACAGGCAACACAATGAAATAGAACAGAAGTGGGACAGATTCAACAGGCAACACAATGAAATATAAGAGAAGTTGGACAGATTCAACAGGCAACACAATGAAATAGAACAGAAGTGGGACAGATTCAACAGGCAACACAATGAAGTCAATTCACTCAACCGAGAAGCAAAAAAAAAAAAAAAAAAAAAAGGAAGAAGAAGAAGAAGAAGAAGAAGAGGAAGAAGAAGAAGAAGACCGAAGAAAACACCCTTTTCTTGTGAACTGATGTCTAATAAACAAAATTTGCAGTCGATAAGGGAAGCTGTAAACGAACTTACCCATACAACTCTTCAGTCTGGGAGATGTCCCATATTCAGCATAACACCAAATGAACTCAACAAACACTTTACAACAATTGCGGAACACATCGTCAAAGACAAAAAGTAGTGAAATGAACTCCAGAGACTAAACATCCTTTGAAACGCTAAAAACACTCGCTCAGTTCCATCAGTTCCGCCTATGACAGTCAGTGATGTTTACCTGCTTCACGTCGCTTTCCGTCTGTGACAGTTAGTGATGTTTACCTGCTTCACGTCGCTGCCTGTGACAGTTAGTGATGTTTACCTGCTTCACGTCCTTGCCTGTGACAGTTAGTGATGTTTACCTGCTTCACGTCGCTGCCTGTGACAGTTAGTGATGTTTACCTGCTTCACGTCCTTGCCTGTGACAGTTAGTGATGTTTACCTGCTTCACGTCGCTGCCTGTGACAGTTAGTGATGTTTACCTGCTTCACGTCGCTGCCTGTGACAGTTAGTGACGTTTACCTGCTTCACGTCGCTGCCTGTGACAGTTAGTGATGTTTACCTGCTTCATGTCGCTGCCTGTGACAGTTAGTGATGTTTACCTGCTTCACGTCGCTGCCTGTGACAGTTAGTGATGTTTACCTGCTTCACGTCGCTTTCCGCCTATGACAGCTAGTGATGTTTACCTGCTTCACGTCGCTTTCCCCCTATGACATTTAGTGATGTTTACCTGCTTCACGTCGCTTTCCCCCTATGACAGTTAGTGATGTTTACCTGCTTCACGTCGCTTTCCCCCTATGACAGTTAGTGATGTTTACCTGCTTCACGTCGCTTTCCCCCTATGACAGTTAGTGATGTTTACCTGCTTCACGTCGCTTTCCGTCTGTGACAGTTAGTGATGTTTACCTGCTTCATGTCGCTGCCTGTGACAGTTAGTGATTTTTACCTGCTTCACGTCGCTTTCCGTCTGTGACAGTTAGTGATGTTTACCTGCTTCACGTCGCTTTCCGTCTGTGACAGTTAGTGATGTTTACCTGCTTCACGTCGCTGCCTATGGCAGTTAGTGATGTTTACCTGCTTCACGTCGCTGCCTATGACAGTTAGTGATGTTTACCTGCTTCACGTCGTTTAAAGCAGATAGGAAGTCGCGGACTTAACGGGAGCACCTGCCAAATGTGAAACTCTTCTCTATATTTATAATGAGGGCATTGATGAATACTCTTGTCCATAAATAGCACTCACGGCAGATCTGTTAACATCGTCAACTCTTAGTGAGGAGGATTATACTAAAACAAGGGTCCTCAGCTTAAAGAGCTGCTTGCGGTCAATTCATGTTTACTTCTGCAAAACAAAAAGTACTGAATGTATCCCCACATACTCTTCTGTCTAAATTGAAGATACATCCTAGGGATTCAACCAAATCCAGGTTCCAACACCTGTTTAAATCAAGTTTTATTTTTAAAACTCTGGTAATGTGCTTTGGAATACACTTCCATTGCATTTCTGATGCCCTAAAATGCAGAATTCTTCAGGGAAAAAACTGATTCCACATTTCACGGTAGATCATTAATAATAATAATAATAATAATAATAATAATAATAATAATAATAATAATAATAATAATAATAATAATGGTATTTGTAATGCGCAAAATCTTGATAAAACCAACTCTTAAGCGCAGGGAAAAAAGTCATTACTGTCAGAGACAAAATAAATGACCCACGGAAACCTCATGTATTGTTGCATTTTTAAACTTTGAAGACGGTCACGTTTTTAAACTACACCATGATAAATGAGGAGCAGTATATCTATTCTTGGTTTCATCTAGGTCTTCTAAGTATATTATGATAAATGAGTGTTGTGGTTGCCGATTTTATCAGTGCAAAGTCACTTCTCTCTCTCCTCTCTCTCTCTCTCTCTCCTCTCTCTCTCCTCTTCTCTCTCTCTCCTCTCTCTCTCTCTCTCTCTCTCTCTCCCTCTCTCTCTCTCTCTCTCTCTCTCTCCTCTCTCTCTACCCCTCTCTCTCCTCCTCTCTCCTCTCTCTCTCCTCTCTCTCTCTCTCTCTCTTACTGAGCATTTCTTTCTTAACATTATATGTCCCTGCAACATAATTAGCCAGTAGAGTCATTATCATATTACTGTCAGAGGACAACAAACTATGATTTTCTGTCGCAGTAATATTGAAAAGATGACACTTCTGTCTAATATTGTTATAAGCTGCACAATACAATAT
>JAFLJL010013813.1:15000-17810 GCA_018398815.1 Conus ventricosus | reverse complement strand
CTACGAGATACGGCTCCTTCCCCGCGCGGTCAGCACGTTCCATCTTGTGTTATGGTTTCTTTCAACGAAATGTCTCGCAACTCTTCTCCGAATAGCCGAAATCTCGAGCGACGCTCACAGTTGTTCAATAGGGGTGTTCTTTTCTTCGGGCCATTCTATCTCCTTTTGTTGTTTTTTGAACAAGAGTTTTAATAACAACGACAGCCCAAACTGGTGGTTACCGACACAGTGACGTAATAGCACAATCCTATGAAGGATAATATTAGCTTGGGACAACGTAGTTAGTTTTTATAAGACGCCCAGCGCCTGACCCACAACATGAGAGCGAATGATAGGCAATCGTGCGAAATGAGTACTCGGGGGCTGAAATGCCAAGTCTAGTATTAATTTACTAGCTTGGAAGCAAATGCCAAGCCTAGTATGTAACTATCTTGGGAACATACAATAAGAAAACCCCTTGTCTTAGGATTCCATACTTGAATCCCACCCACTGTCCTCTCTGAGAAGTTGAACAATTATAAGAAATGGCCAGAATATCCTGGCAAAAGCTCGCCAATAAATGGTCAACCCGGGTGAATGTCATGGAGGAAGGACTAGCGCACAGCCCAAACACACTCACGAGCTTGCTTACAAATCTCAGTCATATATCATGCATTCGTCACATCAAACCACTAGTAAAGTCTATAACATTACTATACATGATCATAGAACGAACATCAATGCATATAGAATCAAACAAAATAAAACATTCTCTCTTTCCCTGAACTTCACAAAATCATTTATCTAAAACATCATGACTAACCCGGTATAAACAGATTTCTACTTTACCTGCCAGGTGAGCGTAACTATTCACGAATCACTGTCGTTTCTTTCTGTCTTTTTCTTTTCACTGTCACTTTCACAACACGACACAACTGCCGAACTGCCGGCACTGGTGTTGGTCGAGGGCGCCCTGGTCAGGGTGAGACGTTGGCGTTGGTCTGGGGAGACGAGGGGGGGGGGGGGGGGGGGGGGGGCGGAAGTGACGCCTGCCAGGTAGTGGTCGAACACCCCGTTAGGGTAGAACAGTGACTATCAACATCGAGTCGGTTCCCGTGCTTTCTGGCCGCATTAACGCATTGCACTCTCTCTCTCTCTCATCTCTTCTAGTCTGCTCTGAATCAAATGGACATGGTGCGTTCTTGGCTTTTTTCTTGTCGTTCTTTTTCGTCTTCTAAATTAGCATCTCTTTTCTCTCTCCACATCTCGCCTCAGTATCCTTCCTCTGCAACTATCTCCAGGCAACTCTCACTTGGTTCTCATTCTTCTCGTCCTCCCCTCATCTCTCTCTCTCTCTGCCCATCTCTCCTGCAGACTCCACTCAGAACCTCTCTCTCCCTACTCTCTCTCTGTCGTTCTTCCCCCGTTCTCCCGTTCTCTCACGCTCCCATCCTTCTTAGCGTGTTCCGATCTCTCCACACGGCGAGTACCAGTGGTCAGTATGTTTAAAACCGCCTGAACACCGAAGCGTAAAAAGCTCCCTGCGAATTCATTTGGATGTTTCCAAATCATGCCATCAGCTGACACGCCTTACTCTGCGTGGTGGTCAGTTGGTCATCCTAATTGATTACTTAAGTTCACCCCCACCACACACTACTAACCCTCGCTTCGTTCCGGCGTCGTCCGTAAATTGGCTAGAATGAGCTGGGTAGGCGCCAAGACGTGGGCTGAAGACCCTCGAGACAATTCAGCCCAGACAGCCTAGTCCGAACAGCAGACAGTGCGGTACTCCACGAGAGCTAAAAAGACCATTAATTGGCTGAGGCGACAGTGAAATGCCGTCGGGCACTATTAGTCCCCCCCCCCCCCCCCCCGTCTGTAGTCGGACTGTCTCCGTGAAGGATGAGGATGAAGCCTCCCCCTCGTGCCCAAATGGCTGAATCCGAACCAGGGGCCGTCCGCCTGACCCCCGAATAGGTGCGTTAGAGCTTAAGTCCAACTGCCGGTGGCGATTGACCACGAATTTGGTTGAGTTGAATTTTTGAACCGGACAAGGAGGATGACAATAACTCAGATGACAATAATGATGAGAAAGAATAATTATAATAATGTAATACTAAGGACAATGATAGTAATGATAAGATGATAATGCGAACGATCGAAATGGTGATGTGAATGATGATGAAATAATAATAATGATAATTAAATAAAAATAATAATGACATAGTAATGATGATGATAATCGTGATACTACTAATAACAACAACAATAAAGATGATAATGAGAAAATGTTAATAAAGTAATAATACTTATGATGATAACTCACTACTACTACTTCTACTACGAACTACTACTACTACTACTAACTACTAATGTTTGATGAAAATAATAATGATATGATACACAACAACTACACTACTAGTGATTATTTGATGGTAATAATAATAATAATGATGATGGTAATAAGAGTAATAATAAATGATGATAATGATAAGAATAGTAATATTATAGTAATAATAATAACAATAATGATATTAATAATAATGAATAAAATAGTAATAATGATAACAATAATAATAATATATCAGAATAATAAATAATAATAATAATAATAATGATGAAGATGATAATAAATAATAATTGATAATGATAACCACATAATAGTAAATGATATAATAATAATCATAATAATAATCACAATATATAATACTACAACAATAATAATAATCATAATAAGAATAATCATAATAATAATAAGACGATGATGATAAGTAATAATGATAATGATAAGAACAACCAAATAATAGTAATGAATATAATAAGAATAATAA
>JAFLJL010013813.1:0-2500 GCA_018398815.1 Conus ventricosus | reverse complement strand
GGGGGGGGGGTGGAGATTGGTGGGGGGGGGGGGGGGGGGGGGGGTGGGGGGGGGGGGGGGGGGGGGGGGGGGGGGGGGGGGGGTTTTTGGGGGGGGGGGGGGGGGGGGGGGGGGGGGGGGGGGGGGGGGGGGTTTTAAATTTTTGGGGGGGGGGGGGGGGGGGGGGGGGGGGGGGGGTGGGGGGGGGGGGGGGGGGGGGGAAATTGCCGCCTTTTTGCAACCCTTCAAATTTCCCCGAAAAAAAGAAAAGGTGACCCTTGTCCGGGTTCCCCAAAACCCAAAAAAAAAAAAAAAAAAAAAACCCAAAAAAGGGGGGAAAAAATTTTTTTTGGGGGGGGGGGGGGGGGGGGGGGGGGGGAAAAAAAAAAAGGGAAAAAAAAAAAAAAAAAAAAAAAAAAAAAATTTTTTTTTTTTGGAAAAAATTTTGTTAATTTTGGGGGGGGGTTGGGGGGGGATTTATTTTTAAAAAAAGGGGGGGGGGGGGGGGGAAAAGAAGAAAAAAAAAAGGGGAAAAAAAAAAGGGGGGGGGGGGGGGGGGGGGGGGGGGGGGGGGGGGGGGGGGGGGGGGGGGGGGGGGGGGGGGGGGGGGGGGGGGGGGGGGGGGGGGGGGGGGGGGGGGGGGGGGGGGGGGGGGGGGGGGGGGGGGGGGGGGGGGGGGGGGGGGGGGGGGGGGGGGGGGGGGGGGGGGGGGGGGGGGGGGGGGGGGGGGGGGGGGGGGGGGGGGGGGGGGGGGGGGGGGGGGGGGAAAAACCCCTTTTTTGGGGGGGGGGTTTTTGGGGGGGGGGGGGGGGGGGGGGGGGGGAACGGGCCCCTTTTTTTTTTGGGGGGGGGGGGGGGGGGGGGGGGGGGGGGTTTTGGGGGGGGGGGGGTTTTTTTGGGGGGGGGGGTGGGGGTGGGGGGGGGTGGGGGGGGAGGGGTGTTTAATTGGTTTTGGTTTTTGGGAGGATGTTTGTTACCCCCAAAACCGGGCGGGATGTTTTTTTTGGAATACCCACACACAGGTAAAATTTTGGGTGGTTTTTCACCTGGATGGGGTTTGGGGGAGAGAAAAAAGGGAGAGAGAGGGGGAAGAGAGGGAAGGGAAGAGAGAGAGAGGAGAGGGAGAGAAAGAAGAAAAAGAGAAGAAGGGGAACAACGGATTTTAAAGTTTGTAAACCTGCTTTAAAATTTTCCTTTTTTCTATTCACCCCCCGCCAAACTTGGGGCGCTCTGGAAGTTTCGGCGGTTTTCCCCTCGTGTGAGGGATTTTAGATTTTAAAATTAAATTCCCCCCCGCAGGTCTTTTGGGTCGGGGAAAGGGGGAAGGCGGGGGGGTCCCTTCCCCTCACCGGCCGTGGTGAAACGGGCCCGGGGTGCACATGAAGACGGGTTTCGTGATTTCAGTTAAGACCCCGACTCTTGAAGAGGATGGGTGACCTAGAAACGGCTGAGGGCCGTGCACGTGGGGAGAGACCTCAGACTCGTTTTAAGAGGATGCAGTGACACGCAAATGGTGAGGCCGTGCCAAAATGGACGCCTTGACTGCCTCATGCTTTTGCAAGACGCGGGAAACAACTAAAAAGTCAGATTGGCGCATGTAAAAAAGGGGAGAAAAAGGAAATCGTCGGAAAACGCGAAACGGAGGGGGAAAAGTGAGGATTTAAAGCATTTTACAGTGGGTTTCATGTAAAAGGGTCAACAGGCGCAGTTGTCGTTCAGGTGTCGGGGATTTTACAAGATATATCAATTTACCTGTGATGCGGTTTGGATCATGATCCTCACTCACTCCGCACACAATCACACACCACAAAACACACACAATAGCGAGAGAGAGAGAGAGAAAAGAGAGAGAGAGAAGAGAGGGGGAGGAGAGAGAATCCGCACTCACCGGGAATTTTTACTGCATTTTTCCAAAAACATGGCCAAAGGTTCATGATGTTCATTCCCACCTTTTCCGGTTTCCCAGAGCAAGGCGTACTGTGCCTAATTTCTTTTAAAAGGCTGGATTTTGAAAAGAAACCAATAGTAATGAACTGGTTCCACATTTTAAACGTGCCCCCAGCGATTCACAGGAAACGTTGAACTTATGCAAAAAACCCCTGCTCGGGTTTTTTGACATGAAAATTCTGCTGTCTCTCTCTGTGTCTCGTCTCTCTCCTCTTGCCTCGTCGTCTTCTGTCTTCTGTCTCTCTGTCTGTCTCCGCCTCTCTTCTCTGTCTGTCTGTCTGTCCTCTCTCTCTGTCTCTCTTCTTGTCTCTCTCTCTGTCTCTGGCTGTCGTCTGTCTTTCTTCTTTCCCCTCTCCCCCCCTCTCCCCTTCTCTCCTCTTCTTCTCTCCCCCCTCTCTCTCTCTCTTCCCCTGCCCCCCAAACCCCCGCCCTTGCATTCGCGCTTTTCCTCATATATTGAAACTCGCGCGGTTTTGGTTCGTGGCTTTTGAAAGTTCTGTAAATTTACTGCTTTGGGGGCGTTTTTTGCCCACTGCACCTAAGGCCTTTTGGGGGTTGTGGGGGTGGAGTGGGG
>JAFLJL010013812.1:0-20000 GCA_018398815.1 Conus ventricosus | reverse complement strand
TGAAGAATTCTTTCCCTATGTTTGTTTTGAGTTTCCCGGCGTATGGGGGGTTATACCATATGATTTTTCTTTTCCTATTTTTCTTGCTTTTATTTGTGTTGTTGTCCGGGTTGTATTGTAGTTTGTAATTGTATCCACTTGTTTGTAGTGCCTCCTGGTATTCCACTGCTGCATTGTTTGAACACTCTCTCATTGCATGACAGGTTTGACAGTCCTTGTTTATGCCATGGGTATGGTCTTAATACAGATGGTGGATGTTACTTTTGGTGTGTACATAAAGAGGTGTATCGTTGGGTTTCTTGTATGGGTTTTATATATATGGTTGTTGAGATCCAGTGTTATGTCTAAGTAGTTCACTACCTTTTTGTTTGCTTCAATGGTGATCTTTAAGTTGTGGTTTTGGAAGATTTTGCATAGTTCTTTCTTCTTGTTTTCGATGGTTCTTGGGTTGTTTGTTAGTGCAGCAAGGCCATCGTCTCTGTACAGTCCGACTTGTTTTCCGAGTTTTTTTTGATGTTGGACAGCATGAATAGTCCGACCATTCACATGTTTCTGCACCATCATATGAACCCATGGTTACGTCGAATGTTGAGTTTCTGTTGGTTTTTCCTGATCCAGGTTTTCATTTCTGCTGTGTATAATGTTTTCTTGGTGTGGAGAATGATTTCCATTTCTGACCCTGTTATGTCTGTGTGGTTACTGGCAACTTCAGGGCTTTGGAGAGTAGTTCCTCATCTATGGATGGGTAAAAGTCTACTATGTCAATGTGATAAATACTGTATTACTTTGTTTATTGAGTTTTTTGAACCATTGGATAACTTCGTATGTGTTCTCCAGAGGTTGTAATCAGAGTTTGATTTTATGTCCTTTGTTATTTTTTCCAGAATTTTCTTGCTTATTTTGCCTAATTCAGATTTCGATGGTTTATTAGTCTGCATGTTGGATTGTTTATGAAAGTTGGGTTTGTGGTCTTTGAGTGTTATGAAAGCTTCTTTTGTTGCTGTCGCTTCTATCCTGTCACTTAGGTCTATGCGCTCTGCAAGTTCTTTATCTTTAGTGCGGATACTGTCATGTATAAATTTTGTCAGCTTTTTTGTAGTTTTTCTGGATGTTTTTGTCAAGGAGTTGAGAATATTCCTTTGTTCCATTTTGTAGTAATGCTAGTTTTGTCAGCCTTCACAAATATTTTTTGTCATTTTGTACTTGTTTTATTTGGTTTTTTAATGTGTTTGGAAATCGTTGTTAGATTTTAAAGATCACCATTGAAGCAAACAAAAGGTAGTGAACTACTTAGACATAACACTGGATCTCAACAACCATATATATAACCATACAAGAAACCCAACGATACACCTCTTTATGTACACACCAAAAGTAACCATCCACCATCTGTATTAAAGACCATACCCCATGGCATAAACAAAGACTGTCAAACCTGTCATGCAATGAGAGAGGTTTCAACAATGCAGCAGTGGAAATACCAGGAGGCACTACAAACAAGTGGATACAATTACAAACTACAATACAACCCGGACAACACACAAATAAAAGCAAGAAAAATAGGAAAAGAAAAATCATATGGTATAACCCCCCATACGACGGAAACTCAAAACAAACATAGGGAAAGAATTCTTCAAAATCCTAGCAACTTCATTTCCAAAAGAGCACAACTGTCCAAAATATTTAACAAGAACACTGTCAAACTATCGTACTCATGTATGCCCAACCTCAAAAACCTGATTGACGCATCCAACAAAATGAAAATCAACACAGCAAAGAAGGGTGAAGAAAGGAAATCTTGCAATTGCACGAGAAAGGAGCAGTGCCCACTAAACAATAAATGTCTCCACAACAACATTGAATACCAGGCTACTGTAACATCAGAAAATGAAAAAGAAACATACATAGGGATCACTGAAAACCACTTCAAACCAGATATGCAAACCACAAACAGTCATTCAATAAAGAAAATATAAAAAAACCCAAACAGAACTGAGCAAATATATCTGGAAACTTAAAGACGCAAAAACAAGCTACAATAATCCTGGAAAATCATAAAAAGAGCATCACCATACAGCAGTGTTTCAAAAGGTGCAACTTATGTTTAAACTGAAAAATGGTTAATACTATGCAAACCACACTTAGCAACTTTTAAACACCAAAACAGAAATAGTAAACAACTGCAGGCATAAATGGAAATCGTTGTTAGTGAACACATCCAAAACAAAACCTGAAAGCCCCAAAAAACACGTGCAGCCAACCCGCACGTGCAAACAACCGCAAACGTGATGCCCACACGCTATATAACATCGGCGGTGGCATACAAAAACCATCCTGGATACAGCGCAACGCCGCTAGAAACAAATTTGTCGAGTTTTAACCTTGAGTTTTTACCTTCCTTTTTAACATCATTGACAGATATATATATATATATATAATATATATATATATATATATAATATTAATATATATATATATATATATATATACAGAGAGAGAGAGAGAGAGAGAGAGGAGAGAGAGATCGTTCTGTGAGAACAGTATGGTGAACATCTCCAGAAATGGCTTTTCACAACAGTACACATTAGTGGCCTGGTATCTTTGCAGCACAACAATGCTAACATCGTGTGTTCGATAGCAACCCTTGCTTACCAACTGAAACCTTTCAAACCTGATTTTGCGAAGACACTTAACTGACTTAAATCCTGTCAATAATTTGGGAAAGGGGGAGGGGGGACCTGTGAAGGACCACTTCAGCCAAACAAGAATCACTGTGTCCAGTCAATCAAAAGAAAATTCATTGAAAAATTTGAATCATTATCAGCTATGTTTTCAAACAAAGTATGGCTGATGGCATGTTTAGTCACATCACCCTCAGTACCCTCAGTAAGTACTGATGGAATGCTGCTTCATGACAGAACTACATATCGACAATTAAATTTAAGACATTAAATCCAATACTTCGTGTTGTACTAGCGTAAAATGGTCAAATCCGTTCAAGTCACGTTGTTTATTACCTCAGCTGATCACGAAACGTCAATTAGGGCCACCCAAGATTGTCACTCTGCCAGTGTAAGTGGCATGCACTGCACATGTATGTTGCCATGCGTTGTATTAATTATTTGTTGCAACAGATTATTTTCCCACGTGTAATTCGCAAAAGCAAGAAGGTGTAGTATGTCATTTTCTCTGTCTGTCTGTCTGTCTGTCTGTCTGTCTCTCTCTCCTCTCTCTCTCCTCTCCTCTCTCCTCTCTCTCTCTCCTCTCTTCTCTCATCTCTCCACTCTCCTCTCTCACTCTCTCTCTCTCTCTCTGTATTTTGTCATTTCAATAAAAACGATTCTGAAGCGTCTGAAGCGTCTCTCTCTACTCTCCTCTCCCTCTCTCTCTCTCTCTCCTCTCTCTCTCTCTCTCTCTCTCTCTCTAAGTCAGGAGGCAATGATATATCATTGTTATTTACTTCCTCCTCTGTGTCTCTGTCTCTCCATCTTACCATCTCTGCATGTAATCTGTGTAAATGTCTGATCTCTCTCCTCTCTCTCGCTCTCTCTCTCTCTCTCTCTCTCTAAGCAGGAGGCAATGATATATCATTGTTATTTACTTCCTCCCTGGTCCTCCTGTCCTCCATCTTACCATCTCTGCATGTATCTGTGTAAATGTCTGATCTCACTCTCTCTCTCTCTCTCTCTCTCTCGTCTCTCTCCTCTCTATATATATTATATATATATATATAAATATATATATATATATGTACGTATGTGGGGTGGCGGTGGGGAAACGTGACAGGGATAGGATGGTGAGCAATTAGGCAGCTTCCTCATTAGAAAGCATGCCATCATAGAACTTTCTAAGTGCTCTCTCTCTCTCCTCTCCGTCTCTCCTCTCCTCTCTCTCCTCTCTCTCCTCTCACTCTCCTCTGTTTGTCTGTCTGTGTGCCTGTGTGTGCCTGTTTGCTTGTTAATGCTTGGTTTTTTTTTCAAACCCCAAAAACTCGGCACGTGTGGGGGGCCTTTTTTAAAAAATTTGCTCTTATGCTTTACCTGTCAGGTTTTTTTCTCCCACGAATGTTCTTTTCTTTTGCCTGGATCATACCTGGTCCACGGCTCCTGTATTGCTCTTAATACGGTGCAGCAGCACACAATTTATGTCGCACGTGAGCTATCTGCACGCACGGGCGCAGCTGGAACTTTGAAACATGAACAAGAACACACGATACAAAAAGGTTCAAAAACACACAAACAATAATTCCGTGTAGACAATTTTTTTGAACGAACAATCCTGAACATTCCCAGACCTCCCCTTCGGGGATTTTTCGTTCGTTTGTGCGCTTCTGTTCGGGCCATCTAATTTAGTCGAGATTTTGGCAAAAAGGGATAAAGTAGCAGTTTACGGGGAGTTGCTGTTCGTCTTGTGGGCGTTATTTTTATTTAACTCTCTCTCTCTCTCTCTCTCCCTTTCTCCCTCCCTTCTCTCTCTAAAAATATATAATATAAAAATAAAATAATTTAAAAAAATTTAAAATATATAAAAATATATAATATATATAAAAATAAAAAAATTAGAGTTAAAAAGCCACTCAGAATGCAAAAATTTTCTCAACCAAGTGGGGAGCACTACCATTTAAAATAGATTTTAAAAGGAAAAAGAAATCCTATTTAAACTGGTATATATATATATAAAAATTATATATATATATATATAAAATAATAACTTCCCAAAATAACCAAATTTTTCCTGTATCGTTTTTTTTCCTCTACTTTTCGCTCTGTCTTGACAACAAATTTTTCACTCTCTCACTCACACACTCTCTCAATCCTCCCCCCCCCCCCCCCCCCCCTTCCTCTCCCCTTTCGCGTTATCTAACCCATCTTTTTCCCCCTGTGTATGAATCAGAGTGGGTCCCTCTTTGTGGGTTCAGGAGTGAGGCGGGGCCCCAGCGGTTGTTGGTGTTGGAGACAGAGAGCTGAACACAGGGGCTTGTCAAAAAATTTCGGAGTAGGGCATAAAATTTAACAAAAAATGCAGAAAAGCAGACTAATTACAGTTACGGTCACGTTTTGCGGTTGGCAACTGTCCAGGTTTTTAAAACCCGGGTATTCAACAGCGCCTGGTTTCCCAGAAGACAAAAAGGCTGTTGCTGCTGCATTAAAAATTGGGCCCCGGATTAATGTTCATCTGTTAACGCGGTTTGGAAAAAAAATGGTAGGGAAGTGGAAGGTGAGGAGATAGAAACACCAAGTAAAATTTTACCTCTCCTCTCTTTCTTTCTTTCTTTAAAAAATAACGACTTTTCTTTTTTTCTTTCAGCATTTCCCTCCACCCTTTGTCGGTCTTCGCCTGCCTGAAAGTCCCTCTTTCTCTTTTCTAAGATATAATATAAAAATAATATATATATATTATATAAGCGAAAAAATTTAAGTAGGGGGTTAAAACAAGTGCAGGCAAACAATTCTTAAATCTAAAGTAAGCTTCGCAAAGATTGAATTTTTAGAAGAAAAAAAAGTGAAAGAAAAAAAGGGGGGAAAAATATTATAAATAAAAAAAAAACCCCGCTACGCCTGGGGGAACCCCCTCGTAATCCCCTCGAGGCAGACGTTTTGTTTTTGCCTCTCCTGGGCCCTTCGTCCGCTGGACGGACTCACAGGAGACGGGGCTGATTTTTTTGGCACAACGGGGTTCAAATAGAGACATACCACGTCCATTTTCTGGGGTTTTTCTCACCACCAAGGTTCCAAAAAAGAACCCAACAAGCACCCCCAAAAGCACCCAGCGAAGGATAGTAATTGGAATAAAACAAAGTGGGAGGGGAAAAAATTTTTGTTAAAAACAAAAAGCTTATGTAAGCGGTAAAAAAAGTAGGAAAATTTTTGAGCCTTGCTTGGGGACCTTCAAGGATGAAAGGGAGATCAAAAGATATGGAACACTGAGGGGTCCTCTGCGTTAAATAACTCAAGCTTTGTCAGGGCTAAATTGTGCAGAAAACCTTTTACTTGGATCTCCTAAGAGAGAAACTCCCCCACTGAGACCAAACAAAATAAGCGAAAATTAATTTAGGGGGAAACAAGTGCGGGCAAACAATTTTTCAATCATTCTCTCTCCCCTCTCTCTTTTCTCTCCTCCCCTCCCCTCCCGCCCTTTCTCCCTCTCTCACCTTTCCCTTCTCCTCTCTCTCTCTTTCTCTCCCCTCTCTCCTCTCTCCCCCTCTCTCTCCTCTCTCTTTCCCCTCTTTGTGGTGGTTTGTGTGGGTGTGTGTTGTGTGTTGTGTGTCGGTACAGGTGCATATCAACTTTATTTTGCGGGTGTGTGTTTTTTGTGTTTTGTGGGGTGTTTGTGTGTTGTTTTTGTGGTGTGTGTTGTGTGTGTTTTGGGGTGTGTGTGTGTGTGTGTGTGTGTTTTGTTTTGGTGTGGGGTTGTGGTGGTGTGTGTGTGGTGTGGTTGTGTGTGTGTGTGAAAAGAGGTGCGTGCGTCGTGCTGTGTGTGTTGGTGGTGTGTGTGTGTGTGGGTGTGTTTGTGTGTGTGTGTGTGGTGTGTGTGTGTGTTGTGTGTTCCCACCTGTGTGGCGCGCGCGTGTGCATTGCATGCTTTGTTATAATTTAAACCACTGTTGCTTCATTTGACAAAAAACGGATTGTTTCAAGACTGCAGCCCGTGCTTACTATGATGTTCCCTCACGACTCAGAAAATAACAACCAACGCGTATGGTTGAACCTTCACCACTCAAACTAAAAAAGTTTTTTTCACTTCCCACTCTTACTGCTTTATCATTTCTAAGAATCAATGCAGCCTTAATACATTTTCCCCTCCACCCCCATCCCCTTACACTCCCACCCCCTCCCCATCTTCATGACCTGGAATAGTCTCCTGTCCGCCTACCCCAACGGATGGAACTTAAACTGCAGTATCTGTGGGTTTTTAAATTGGGGCAAAAAAGCTAGTTTGTTGATATGTGCAATTCCTCAATGTCTCTCTTCTTTTTTTTAGCTGTTTTCCTCTCGCAGTGGGGTGGGCCATATTTTAAAAGAGTAAATTTTAGCGCAAGTTTGACATTTGTCTAAAAATTACAAAAAACAAAAAACAAACCAAAAAACAAAAACTGTAAACAGGCGCTAAAAAAAACCCCGCCCCCCTCCCCCCACTTCCCCCCCTTTGGGAAACTCTCTCTCCCTCCCTCTCCTCTCCCCTCTTTCCCCCCTCCTCTCTCCTTTCCCTCTCCTCTCTCTCTCCCTCTCTCCTTTTTTTCGATACATCTCAAGGGTTGTCATCAACAAATCCCCGCAAAAATTTTTTATGGCGAACCTGAACAAACTTCATATTTCATCTCTCTGTCTCTCTTTTTCCTCACGTGGTGTCGCTGTCTGTGTCTGTGTCTCCGTGTGTGTGTGTGTGTGTGTGGTGTGTGGTGTGTGTTGTGGTGTTGTTGTGTTGTGGGTGTGTGTGTTTGTGTGTGTGTGTGTGTGTGTGTGTTCTCTCTCCCTCTCTCCTCTCTCTCCTCCTCTCTCTCCCCTCTTTCTTTTCTCTCTCTCCCCCCCTTTTCCCCTCTCTCTTCTCTCTCCTCCTCTCTTCTCTCTCCTCTCCTCCCTCCTCTCTCTCTCCTCTCACTCCCTTTTTCTCTTCGTCCCATCACTTTTTTCCTGAACAAATGTGTGTACCATGGCGTACCGCGTATTTTTATGGGGCAAAGTTGTGCGCCCACAGAAACGGAAATGAAAGCAAAGCTGGGGTCAGTTCATGATGGGAAAATGCTTTGGTGGTACGTTTACAAAAGGAGGGGCCCCAAAAATCCCGTTTCCAGATTCTATTTTAAATTAAAAGCAGCCCCAAAAAGTTTGGCTTTTTCTTCCATCTACTTAGCAGCTCCTTCGTATTATAGACAACAACAACAGCATTGTTCTCTCATTCCCTGGTGTTTTGTTTCACGATCATGTCTTTCTAACTTTTCTGAGTCCAAAGACCTTTTGACTGACCGCTCTCTCTCTCTCTCTCTCCCCTCTTCCCTCTCCTCTCTCCCTCTTCCCATCTCTCCCCCTCCTCTCTCCTCCTCCCACGTGCAGTCATGTTGTTTGGTGTATGCGCGCACGCCTCGTGTGGTGTGTGTGGTGTGTGTTGTGTGTTGGGGTGTTGTGGTGTTGTGTGTGTTGTGTGGTGTGGTGTGGGGCGCGCGCGTGCTCCGGCGTGGGGTTGTGGTGTGTGGTTTGGGGTGTGTGTGTGTGTGTGGGGTGGTTTTTGGGGTGTTAAGCTGGGGCATGGTGCGAAGTAAAATAACAAAGATCAGGATCGCCCTTGGCAAATTTCAACGGGGGTGCATTTACTGAAATACAATGAAAGCTTAAGTAAAGACACGTTTTTTAATTCATACGCTAGTTTAGCAATTCTGCACATGATTTCCGTATTTATCATTTCAAAAAAAAACGTATTATGATTTTCGTGGGAAACATTCAGCATTTTATTTGACAGTTCGGTGTCATGACCCTCTGCTTGGGTTTTGTCCTTCAGCTTCGGGGTAGGGGATCTAGGGTGGGCCTTTTCGTTAACCCCAGCAGAATCGGTCTAGCGTTTTAACATCCCAGGGGACTATCGTCTGTCCTGTGTCTTTCCCGCTGAAGACTGATTGCTCATTAAATGGGGGTCCTTTCTTTTGAAGGGCGCAGTTCCTCGGGAATGGGGACCGAGTAATCCGTGTCCACCCTCTCTTCTCTATCCATCTCTGACTTTCTGTCTGTTTGTCTCTCTGCCCTCTTCCTCCTCATAGCCCCCCCCCACACCTCCCCTCCTCCTCCACCCATCTCTCTCTCTCTCTCTCTCTCTCTCCTCTCTCCTCTCTCTCTCTCTCTCTTCTCACTCTGTAACTCTGTCTTTCTCACTCTTTCCTCATAAATCTTTCTGTCTCACTGTGTAACTCTGTCTTCTCCCTCTTTCTCTCCCTTCTCTGTCTCTCTCTTCACTCTTCTCTCTCCTCTCTCTCTCTCTCTCTCCTCTCTCCCCTCCTCCTCTCTCCTCTCTCTCTCCTCTCTCCCCTCCCCCCTCTCTCCTCTCTCTCTCTCTCTCTCTCCTTAATTATCTGTCTTTCATTCTCTGTCTGTCTGTCTGTGCTCGTGTCTGGCTATCTGTCTGTCTGTCTGCCCTGCTCTGTCTCTCTCTCTGTCTCTCTCTCTCTCTCTCTCCTCTCTCTCTCTCTCTCTCTCTCTCTCTTCTCTTTCTCTCTCTCTCGCTCTAGCTCTCGCTCTCTCGCTCTTTTTCTAGCTCTCTCTCTCTCTCTCCCTCTCTTCCTGTTTTAACTGGTATTACACACATTCTGCTTTTTTTTTTTACATTACCTGTATCTACCTCCTTTCTGTCACAGTCCTAGAGCCGTTGGCCCATTAGAAACTATCAATAACGCTGCAGGGCAACGAACAATATCCCAATAGTGCAACTCATTCATATGTTTAAAAGCGCTCATTCTGAATTCACGTATGCAAAACACGACCTACCGCTTTCTGTTCTGACCAAAATTATTACACAGATGCAGAAGTATACTGAGTGACTATCTTCTAGAGCAGCGACCGTTGTATTATCTTTCTACAACAGATCACACGAAGCTGATGACACTAAAGATTCGGCACAAACAGGGAAGTGGGGTCTGATCGAAACTAAGTTTGCCTTGAGAGCAGCATGCCTAAAGGGTCAACTAGATTGGAGTGTTCACCTCTGCCAGGGGAAGTCACAGTGACTGTGTCTGTTAATGTGGTAACTGGTGGGTGTACAAGATCACTCATAATGTAAAGAACCTGATTTTAACAACACTTGGTGTAAAGTTGGGATGTGGCCCAGCAATGAACTCACTAAACTTTGGGGTGGATCTGTGGTGCAGGTCTGATGCAAGATCCATGCGGCCAGGTGGTACAAAGGTACTGAACCATTGTCATCAAAATTTGGTGGAAAGACAGACTATGGTTCAAGAAGGAAACCATTAAATTTCAATGTGGTACCATGGTGCAGAGTTGATTCAAGTCCAGATCGAAGGTCCGCCCAGCCATGTCACATAAATCTGCTGAGCCGATTTTAGGGGAATATGGTGGGAAGAGCATGTAGTCCAAGAACATACCTATTGAATTCTGGTGCGGATCTGCAACATAAATCCAGTCATGGCAGGTAAAGGATCGACTGGATCTTGTTAGCGGTCTGTACTCTCCCCGAGCGCCCTTCCTGTGTTCCTTATTTATTTCATCCTGTGAATGACTATAGTTGAGAGGTTGCTGTTGGAATCTTCTCGGAGTCAGCTGGTAAAAGCACGCTCACCAACAGATGTCAGGTCACTGCTTTTGCTGGGTAAAGCGCTGTGTGTATGCGTCTCTTGACCCTAGGACCTCATTAGTCATGCTAGTGGATTCTGCGATTAGAAACACTTCCAAACTACTATAATAAAAAATGAAAAAAGAAACCTCAAAATCTGCTAGAAATCTACCTCCTGCTCCCAGCCTGAATGCCAAATGTCTCCTAAAATCAAAGATGAGTAGTCAGTGAAGGGAACAGTTAGAATTTGGATTCAAAAGATAAAAGTAACTTGTCCAGAAATAAAGAGGTGTACTGTGAAACATAATTAAGGCCTATGGGGACAGCGCCAGGGATAAAAATAATCCTAGTAGTTGATGCGGACAGACAGACAGACAGACAGGCAGACAGACAGACAGAGGGAGACAGAGAGAGACAGAGAGAAAAATGACAGAGAGGGAGACAGACAGACATCAAACAAATAGATAGATAGATAGATAGATAGATAAGAGAAAGGCAGACATACAGAGACAGACAGATAAATAGATAGATAACAGACAGACGGACAGATAGGCAGACAGACAAATATAGAAAGATAGACAGATAGTTAGACAGAAGATGGGTGGATGGATATATAAATAGATAGACAAATATATAAAAGAGATAGATAAAACGGACAGACAGACAGACAAACAGGCAGACAGACAGATAGAAGATAGATAGATAGATTGATAGATAGATATCCCACCTTTGGTATGTTATAATTACAATAAGTTGAAGAACCTCTTTGGTTTCAGACTGCCTGATAGAATATGCTCTGTAAATCATGTGCAGGACAGCCATGGCATCACCCTCGCTATAGACACACAGACACCTGCAACACTGCTCTGAGAGTTCCAGCAACACTCTTCCCTGAAGAAGATGACGGTCGACTGTCTGGCCTGAGTCTTCCCATTTGGTTAACTTCATTTTCGTGCGTGCTATTACTCTTCTGCTTGAATGTCGCCATGTACAGCAGCCAGTGTTATTCTTGCCGTTGATTCCATTCTGCTGTGTAATCTAATTTTTTCTTAACTAATTCATCTTTGATGGTACTTTTTAAGTTCAATGATCAGTCTCAGTCTGTTGTTCCATAGTTGCCATTTTTCTATCATCGTTGCTTGTTTGTTTGTTTCATATCGTGAAGTCTCATGGCATTTTACGGTCTTCCACTATTGATGTGTCTTCATGATTCATTCACCTATGTTCTAGAAAGAGTTGACACGTCTTTGTCGAGATGTTCAGCAATCTTTCAGGATCAATTGTAGCCTTGTGTTCCCTGAATTCCATATCAATATTCATCATTTATTTTCTTATAAATCTCTATAAGTCTGCTGGTTCCTTTTGTATTTTCGCTCGTGCTGTATTAGCTTGTTTTTGTGTCCGATTCATCCGATTTCAAACAAAAAGGTTTTTTTTTTTGTTCAAAATCTGCGTGTGGCGTGTGTATGTACGTGCGTGCTAGCATGCGTGGTTGTGTGTGTGTGGTATATATAATTGTATTCATATCGTAAAGTCTCATGGCATTTTAACGGTCTTCCACTATTGATGTGTCTTCATGATTCATTCACCTATGTCTAGAAGCATATATATATATATAATATATATATATATATAGTAGAATGCTGAACAATTAAGTAGTGGGGGAAAACAAGTGCAGGTTTAACAATTCTTCATCGTTATAGTAATGACTTGCAAAGATTTGAACTTTAAAAAAAAAAAATTGAAGATGAAGAAAATGGGGGAATATTAATAACTATGAGAAGCCCTTCACTAGCTGCCTGAGGAACCATCATAATCTCTCTCGAAGGCACATTTATTTGTATTGCCTGCTCCTAGGCCTTTCGTCCGCTGGATCGGACTCATCAGGAGTACGGCTGATTGTGTCTGTGCTCTTGGTGTCAAATAAGACACACCACAGTCCATAATCTGTCGGTTCTCAACCGCCAAGGGTTCAAAAAAAGAATCCAACAGCACCCCCAAAGCAGCCACGAAGGGTAGTAAATGGAACAAAACAAAGGTGTGGAGAGGAAAAAAGTTGCTGAAAACTATAAGATTATTCAAACAGTATAAAATGTAAGGACAATCTTTGAGCCTATGCTTGAGGATCCATTCAAGGATGCAAGGGAGGTCAAAAGATATGGAACAGTCTGGTGTCAGCTCTGCTGTTCAATAACCCAAGCATTGTAAGTGGCTAAGAATTGTACAGAACAACCTTTACTTGGATCTCTTAAGAGATGCAATCTCCCACTGATTGACCAAACAATAGAATGCTGAACAATTAAGTAGTGGGGGAAAACAAGTGCAGGTTAACGATTCTTCAGTCGTTCTAGTAAAGACTTGCCAAAGATTTGAACTTAAAAAAAAAAAAAAATTTGAAGATGATGATAATGGGGGAATATATTATAACTATGAGAAGCCCTTCACTAGCTGCCTGAGGGAACCATCATAATCTCTCTCGAAAGGCAAATTTATTGTATTGCCAGCTCCCTAGGCCTTTCGTCCGCTGGATCAGGACTCATCAGGGAGTAAAGGCCTGAATTGTGTCATGCTCTGGGTGTCAAATAGAGACACAAACCACATTCCTTAATTCCTGTGGTGTTCTCACCGCCAAGGTTCAATATATATATATATATATATATATATATATATATAGATATATATATATATATATATATATATATATATATTGTGTGTGTGTGTGTGTGTGGTGTGGGTGTGTGTTGTGTGTGTGAATCTGGTGACATGGGGATTCTGGGCCGAAGTGTATTCCTTTTAGGTGGTCACAACTTGTTTAAAAAACCTGCATTTTCCCGCAATTTATGCTTTGGCTTCGTTGTGTTTTTTGCTTTCGGTTTGTGCTTTACTTAGTCATTTTTACTTATTTATTCATTTATTTATCTTGTTAATGTATTCGCTTCTTGGAGATATTTCATTTACATCAAGACATTTACTGCACATGCGTCTTTGTGAACTGTTACCGTACTACTCTTGCCTGGTACTTGTTAACTTTTATGCTTTGAAAACCTTCCATCACGCGGAAAAAAAATCTGTAAACCTGCCAATGACATTCGAGCAGAAAGACAAAAGAAGAAGGATTTGGAAGCAGAGATAATGATGTGTCAGATCAGAATTCAGGATATGGAAACATCAAAGGCGGAGTGCAGCATGGTTGTATAGTCATTGCTGGTTGTCTTTGCAGAGGATACATGGCTTTCTTCCCTGTCCGTGTAGGTATCTGACCCCATACATTAGTAGATCCTTTCTCTCCTCTCTGTGCTGTACTGTTTTTTTTTCTGGTTCTCTGCTGTATTTCCAGTCGTATTGCCCCTATCTCTCTCTCTTCTCTCATCCTCCTCTCTCTCTTCTCTCTCTCTCTCAATCTCATCCTCTTCTCTCTCTCTCTCTCGTCTCCTTCTCTCTCTCTCTCTCTCTCTACTACTTCCCAACTATTCTCTGCGAGCTCTGTCTCTTGTCCTCTCCCTTCTCTCTCTCTCATCTCTCTCTCTCTTCATCCTCTCTCTCTTCCGGCCCTCATCGCCCTCTCCCGGCATGAGATCCAGTCCTCTCTCTCTCTCTCTCTCTTTGACCGAATGTCTGTCTCTGGTCTCTGGCTCTCTGTCTCTCTGTCTCTCTCTCCTCTCTCTGTCTCTCTCCTCTCTCTCTCTCTCTCTCTCTCTCTCTCTCTCTCTCTCTCAACTCTCGCTTTATGTGTGCGTGTGTCTGTCTGTATGTCTCTCTCTCTCTCTCTCTCTCTCCCTCCTCTCTCTCTCTCTCTCTCTCAGTCTCTCACTCTCTCTCTCTACTCTCTCTCTCTCTCTCTCTCTCAAACTACTTCCCAAATATTCTCTGCGCTCTGTCTCTCTCTCTGTCTCTCCCTCTTTCTCTCTTCTCACTCGGGGTCATCTCCCTCTCTCTCTCTCTCTCTCTCTCTCCTCCTCTTCTCTTCCTCCTCTCTCTCTCTTTCTCGTCTCTCTCTCTCTCTCTCTGTCCAATGTCTGTCTGTCTGTCTGTCTGGCTCTCTGCTCCTCTCTCACCGCCTCTTCTCTCATCCTGTCTCCTCCTCCTCTCTCTATCTCCTCAATCCTCTCTCTCTCTCCTCTCTCTTCTCTTGCTGTCTCTGTAATGTGGTCGTGTGTCTGTAGTATGTCTGTCTGTCTCTCTCTCTCCTCCCTCTCTCTCTCTCACTCCTCTCTTCTCTCTCTCTCTCTCTCTCTCTCACCCGAATGTTCTGTCCCTGTCCTGCATGTCCTCCCCCTCTGTAATGTGTGTGTGTGTGTGGGTGAGTGGTGTGGTGTGTGTCTGGCTGGTCTGTCTGTCTGTCTGTTCTGTCCTCTCTTGTCTCTCCCTCTCTCTCTCTCTCTCTCCGCCGCTCTCTCTCTCTCTCTCTCTCTCTCTCTCTTGTCCGAATGTCTTGTCGCTGTCTCTGGCTCCTGTCTCTCTGTCCTCTCTCCTCTCTCAGTCTCTCTCTTCTCTCTCTCTCTCCCTCACTCCTCTCTCCTCTCTCTCTCTCTCTCCTCTCTCTCGCTCTCTCCTCACTCTCTCTTATGTGTGCGTGTGTCCTGTCTGTATGTCTCTCTCTATCTCATTCTCTCTCTCTCTCTTCACTCTCTCGTCTTCTCTCTCTCTCTCTCTCTCTCTCTCTCTCTCTTCACTACTTCCCAATATTCTCTCGCTCTGTCCTCTCTCTCTGTCTCTCTCCATCTTTCCTCTTTCTCTCTCCCCCCCCTCCCCCTTCTCCCTCTCTCATCTCTCTCTCTCTCTCTCTGTCCGAATGTCTGCTGTCTGTCTCTCTCTCTCTTCGTCTCTCTCTCTCTCTCTCCTCTTCTCCAATCTCTCTCCCTCTTCTCTCTTCTCTCTCTTGCTGTCTCTGTAATGTGTGGGCGTGTGTCTGTATGTAATGTCTGTCCTGTCCTCTCTCTCTCTCTCATCTCTCTCTCTCACTCTCTCTTCTCCGCAATCTTCCTCTCCCCTCGCCGGGGGGGGCTCTTCTCTCTCTCCATCTCTCCTCCTCTCTCCTCTCTCCCCGAATGTCTGTCTGTCCGGCATGTCTCCCCTGTAATGTGTGTGTGTGTGTGTGGTTTGTGTCTGTCTGTCTGTCTGTCTGCTGTCTGTCTGTCCCCCCTGTCTTCTCTCTCTCTCTTCTCATCCTCTCTCATCTCATCTCTCTCTCTCCTCTCCTCTCTCTCTCTCTCTCACTCTTAGCAGTGGCCAAACGCCCAAAACGTAAAAGGTCATTCCGATCAGAGGAATCAGTATCAAGATTCATAATACTTGGAATAAAGTATTTACACACGTCCACAAAATTTAAGATGTAAAATTGAAATGGCTTCAAATTAGAATTATTCACAGAAGTATTGGCACAAATATTGTTTTAAATGGCATGGGCCTGACAACACGACGATCTGCACATACTTGCAATGAAGAAGAGAGATTTCAGTTTCAACAACTTTTTATGGGATGTGCAATTACGTGCAAATTTTATGGAAAGAGGTTGAACATTTATTTAAACGAAAAAATGCCGAACTTCGTTTACCATTAAAATAACACGCGATATTGTTATTTGAGTCGACAAACTTATCTCTTCAAAACAGAGACAATTTTTGACTTATTATTATTGTAGCTAAATCTTATATTAATAAGTGTAAGGAATCGAAGACGTAGGCCAAATGCCATCAGTTTTTCCAGAGCCAGCTGAAACAGCAATTCAAATTCGAACTCTATAATGCTAAAGTCAACAATGATCAAACAGGTTTGATCTGAATGGTACAATTACATGCCGATGATTTGTACATACAAATACTTTTTAAAAATCGATAACACCAACAAGAATCGCAATCTAATACGCATCTTCGTAATCCCAGTATCCATTTTCTTCAAGTGTTTTTTTGTTCCTCCTTTTTTTGAAATTCTCATGATATTTGAATTGACATGTTTTTGAATTGCATTTGATAAGCAACATACTTTTTATACATTGAAAAAAAAAGGAAAAAAAAAGACGAAAAAGCAGGAACAAAAAAAAAAAAAAAAAAAAAAAGAGTCCATAAAGAAAAGATACTCTCCCCACACCTTCTTGTGTATGGGATTCGCAACATCTACCGCCGTGCTTTTTTTTTTTTTTGCGTAATGTACTCGTCCCCGATTCGCAAACCCTCCCTTCGTTCTTCCACGTGACTGTCTATACGGTACCGCGTCATTTTCTGCTGGTACCGACAGTTCATTTTGGCCCGCCCACGGGCTTTTTGGCGCCGCTAAAAACCACATCTCAGGCCGCGAGCTGCGCTCGAGTGGAAAAGGACAGGCTGATGGGGGTAAATGGGAATGATGGTGAAGTTTAAAGGGTGTTCGGGAATGTTTGGTCATTCAATGGACAAGACTAACGTGCTGACTCGTTTGCCCTTTCTCCGTCTGGTGTGTGTGTGTGGTGTTTGTGTGTGTGGGTGTGTGGTGTGTGTGTGTTTGTGTGGTGTGTGTGTGTGAGTGTGTGTGTGTGTGTGTGTGTGTGTGTGTGTGTGCGCGCGTGGCGTTTGTGTGGTGTGTGTGTGTGTGTGTGTGTGTGTGTGTGTGTGTGTGTGTGTGTGTTGTGTGTGTGTTGTTTGTGTGTGTGTGTGTGTGGTTGGAGTGTGTGTGTGTGTGTGTGTGAGTGGTGTGATGGTGTGTGTGTGTGTGTGAGTGTGTTGTGTGTGTGTGTGTGTGTGTGTTGTGTGTGTGTGTGTGGGTTGTGTGTGCGTGCGTGCGTGCTGCCGTGCGTGCGTGCGTGCGCGCGCGCGCGTGTGTGTGTGTGTGTTGTGTGTGTTGTGTGTGTGTGTGGGTGTGTGTGTTGTGTGTGTTGTGTTTGTGTGTGTGTGTGTTTGTGCGTTTGTTGTACGTTTTGTGTCGCGTTGTGTGTGTGTGTGTGTGTGTATGGTTGTGTGTGTGTGTGTGTGGTGTGTTGTGCGTGCGTGCGTGCGTGCGTGCGTGCGTGCGTGTGTGTGTGTGTGTGTTGTGTGTGTGTGTGAGTGTGTGTGTATGTGTGACTCAGAGAGAGAGAGAGAGAGAGAAAGAGAAGAGAGAGAGAGAGAGAGAGAGAGAGCGAGAGCAGAACCTTTTCTTTTAATTACTGTTCTACAATGGACTGTCCATTAAACCAGTGCGTGGAAATAAAACATTGCGTCCCAACCTAACCGAAACCTTTCCCGCTTTAACCATTTTTTCCATCGCTCATTACCCCACAATCTCTTCCCTCTCTCGCCTACTCTCTCTCTCGCTCACTCTCTCTCTCTCTCTCCTCTCTCCTCTCACCTCATTCTTCTTCTTCTTCTTCTTCCATCTTCTTCTATTCTTCTTCTTCTTCTTTGCAATTTTTTCTTCGCATTTCTTCTTCTTTTGCATTCTTCTATGCATTCCTTCCTGTGCATCTTCTTCTTCTTCTCTTCTTCTCTTCTTCGTCTTTTCTTCTTCTTCTTTTTCTCTTCTTCTCTTCAACTTTCTTCTCTTCTCATTCTCTTCTCTTCTTCTTCGCATTCCTTCTTCTTCTTCTTCTCTTCTTCTTTCTGCTTCTCTTCTTCTTTCTTCTTCTTCATTCTCTTCTTCTTCTCTCTTCTTTGCATTTCTTCTTCTTTGCTTTTTCTTCTTCGCATTCTTCTCTTTCCGCATTCTTCTTCATCGCATTCTTCTTCTTCTTCGCATTCTTCTTCATCTTCGCATTCTTCTTCTTCTTCTTCTCTCTTCTTTCTATCTTCTCTTCTTCTTCTTCTCTTCTTCTTTGCATTCCTTCTTTGCATGCTCGTGCATTCTTCTTCTTTGCAATTCTTCTTTCGCATTCTTCTTCTCTTTCGCATTCACTCTCCTTCCATTCTTTCTTCTTCGCATTCTTCTTCCATCTTTTCGCATTCTTTCTCCCTCTTCGCAATTCTTCTTCATCGCATTCTTCTTCTTCTTCGCATTCGTTTTTTTCTTCATTCTTCTTCTTCTTCCTTCTTCTTCTTCATCTTCTTCATTCTTCTTCTCTTTCTTCTCTTCTTCTTCGTCTTTTTCTTCTCATTCCTCGCATTCTTCGCATTCCCTCTTTTTCTTTTCTTCGCATTCTTCGTCCTCTTCGCATTCTACTCTTCTTCTTGCATTCGTCTTCTTCTTCTTCTTCTTCTTCTTCTTTCTTCTTCTTCTTCTTCTTCTTCTTTGCATTCTTCTTTGGCATTCTTCTATGCATTCTTCTTTGCATTCCTTCTGTCATTCTTCTTATTTGCAATCCTCTTCGTCGCATTCTTCTTCTTCTTCGCATTCTTCTCCTTCGCATTCTTCATCTTCGCATTGTGCGTCTTCTTCCGCATTTTTCTTCCTCTTCCCATTTTTGTTTTTACTTCCCTCTTTCGCATTCTTCTTCTTCTTCGCATTCTTCCTCTTCTGCGTATTCTTCTTCTTCTTTGCATTCTTCTTCTCGCATTCCTTTCTCTTCGCATTCTTCTCTTGGGTGGGCTCTGGGCCAAGAGCCTCGTTGTTTTTTCAGTTTGTGTTCCAATGGAACCTCTCAAATATACACATCCATTTCACTGAAAACCTGTCTCTCACTACCCATTCGCTTTTCAGGTTTCTTGTCATTATACCCTCCTGTTACTTCCCCACTTTTTCCCTCTCTCTCTCTCTCCTGCTCTCTCTCTCTCCTCATCTCTCTCCCTCTCTCTCTCCCTCTCCTTCGCTCCTCAGTCCTCTCTTCCTCT
Source organism: Conus ventricosus (assembly GCA_018398815.1). Classification (NCBI taxonomy): domain Eukaryota; kingdom Metazoa; phylum Mollusca; class Gastropoda; order Neogastropoda; family Conidae; genus Conus; species Conus ventricosus. Next base: position 1,014 of record JAFLJL010013812.1, on the reverse strand, counting down.
CTCTCTCGTCTCCTCCTCTCTCTCTCCTCTCTCAGAGTTCATTTCTCATCTCTCTATCTCGTCCGCTCCTCTTCTCGTCGTCTCTCTCTCTCTCTCTCACTCTCCACTCCCTCACTCGCGAATCTCATTCTCTCTCTCTCTCCCTCTCTCGCCCGCGGATACTCGAGTATCTAGTCGGGATCTCTCTCTCCTCTCTCGCTATCTCTCTCTCGCTCTCTCTCTCAGATTCAGTTCTCTCTCTCTCTCCTCCTCATCCCCCCTCTCTCTCCCCCACCCCCGCTCTCTCTCTCTCCTCCATCAGCACGATTTGGTCAGTGTGCAGAATTATCTATACAGACATCCATCACCTGCCGCAATATCTTGGAGTCGATCAGGTGCCGACGTTTTCTTGTCTCTTATTCTTAAATTACATAACAAAAACTAGACTTCTGGAGGGAACAAGATCCTGTCTTTGATGTGCATGGGAAATTAATTACAAGCTCTTTTGATATGTAGGATGGTTTTGGGTCCTGTATAGAGGGACAATTGACATCAGTGTGTTGTGAGGGTGTGTGTGTGTGTGTGTGGTGTGGTGTGCTGGGTGCGTGCTGCGTGCGTGCGTGCGTGCCGTGCGTTGCGTGCGTGCGTGTGTTTGTGTGTGTGTGTGTGTGTGTAAGGAAGGATTCGTTTACGTCCTCGTCATAATGCATATAGGTGGATTGTCAGACGACAAAATAACATATTGTTTACAATTTTAGAAATATTATCATAAAAGAAAAGAGACGATGTGGTACATGGAACAAAAATAAAGGATAGATGAATTGCAGGACAGTAACTAAAGAAAAATTAGATAAAAAATAACTAAAATAATCTGACTTACGATTCAGATTATAAAAAGTTCCATAATGGACTTACCCAATTGGGTTACCTCGTTAATTTAACAAGAGAACAACTGGCATCGAATCTAAAAAGTCTGTGCGTGCTTCATGCCTGTGGATTCGTGGTTGCCATGGGAAGGTGTTCATTAACTTTTCA
>JAFLJL010013810.1:0-24057 GCA_018398815.1 Conus ventricosus | reverse complement strand
AGGAAACCAAAGAAAGGGACACTCGCATCAGCAACGATCATTTGGAGTGTTGATCCTATGAAATAAAAAGAATTGTAAAGATGAATCCGCCCGTGTATTATTTACGAGAACTGCACAACAAAACAACCAGCCCTCAAAGATCTTTTGTGAAAGAAGAACTGCAGATAATTCCCCAGGCACAGTTCTGCTTTAATTAATTTACGGTTCTCCAGTGCCCGATTGCATATGAAAACTCCGGATTAACAAACACCCGTTTTGTGTTTGTTCTATCTAATGACTTCTTTGTTACAACAGTTGTGTTGATCTCATGTAGATTAGATCGCAGTTTTACGTTGTCATGATGAAAAGTCTTATTGCCAAACATGCTTCTTTGTAGTTGTCATGGATATGTTTGACTGCACAACGCTGCGAGATATTCCCTTTGCTTTTTTAATGATTTTCTCCTGGCTCGAAATACTGTACATTTTTGACCTTAACCCCACATACTCCTTGATCACCTTTCCAGATAATTCATCCTTCATCTTTCCTAAAACCTTCTTATTAGTAATTGAATGCAAAGGCGAATCTTTAGGGTAATCAGATGTATCATACCATCCCGCGTGTCCCTTTAGCTACTTCGGTTTCCATGTCTTTATAGATGTCTTCAGTAGGGATATCTATAACAAAACTATCTGTATCTGTGTAAAGTACTCTGGACTCTGGATACGAGGGTTTAAAGTAGTCATAAAGAAACTCTAACATCAAAAGCTTTGATAATTCTAAAACAGTAAACCCAATAAAAACGGGCTTGTCCAATTTGACTTTCTTTTTTTTCATCATTATACCAAAAGCTGATCATGAAATCTTCTGAAGTCCTGATAATTAGGTTTTGAAGTCAGCTTAATTGCTTCGTTCTCTCTGGTGACCAATCTAACATCTTACGCTTGTGCGGATTCTCCATAGCCCTTTCCAAACAACTGTTGTTCATCAGCTTGAAAAAGTCTTTTTCTGAAGCATCTGTGGATTTAGTTCTGAGATCAGTGTTCTTCATGATGTATGGTTTCATGAACTGTTCTGATCAAAAGCAATTATGCGATGGACAGCTGTCAACTTCAAACCATGTCTTAAATAAAATTGTAGAAGTCTGTAATGACAGACATAATTTTTTTGCCTCGAAGATTAGGCACAAGTTTAGGTGGTTCTCTTGGATCCATCTTTAGACTTTCTGCTGCTAATGGGTAGTCATTATGTAGGTCCCTGGAGTTCATGAGGATATTCTAAGTCAACTTCTAGAATGAAACCACGCTGTTGATCAGGCGTCAAACTACCCAACCACTTTAATGCCTTTTGAATATTATTCGTACCTGTGTACATCTTGAAGTTACGTAATGGAAGTGATTGCGCCATTGCCCAACCATACAGATTGTTTTTCGTCTAAATACATGAGATAGTTAGACCTTTTACTCGGATCATAGTCGTCCAAGTATTTGTTGTTTGCTTTACAGTAATGATGCGACGCCATACTAATTCCCCCACGCAATCCGTTTTCAATCATCTGAATCATTGGTAAATCTGACAATAAATCAATCTGTACTCCAGTAAACTTTAAGAAAGCGTCCCAACTCATCCCGGGCGCAGAAATATAATGCGCAGGATCCAAACTGTAATGTTTCATGCAGGTCTTTCTATAATTTTCAAAGACGTCCGCCAACAAACATACATCAGCCATCAAGTAGGAGTCATGATAGTCTCCCATCGTTTTACAATCTAACTTTTGCCAAGCATCTTGAGCATGCTGGTAATCGGAGTCGCTGATGTCCTTTCCTCTAAGACTAGAAAAGAACGCGCCTTTAGGAGGAAGCGTCTCTTCGTCAAACCTTCCCAACTGTTCATGTACTCATAAGGATAAACGCCCTTTCTAACGAGAGTTGGGTCAAAATATTTTCCCGTTAATGGGCAGAACTTAGAGACATAGCCATGTCCTCTAATGAGCCCATCATGTGTTGCATAGAGTCGTAAGAAAGACATATTATTTAGATTAAAGCACATGTACTTTTCTGATGACTGTGCAATGCTGCTACCCTGAGGCGCTGGTTACTGCTTGCATTATAAGGTGAGAGTCATAACCTCGCATTGTGAAAGAAAACAGGCAGCTTCCATGTCTTTGGAATCAAACTTTAGTTGAAGATTGCATTTGTTATGCGCTGCAACCTCAAAACTCCCACAAAAGTGATCATGGTCTCTTACTGTGGGTTTACAACTCTTGGGCTTTAGCTCTAAACCGCAAATCCCAACAATGCGTGGCTGAGTCCATACTGTTGTTGTCCTTCAGGCGCTATTAGATTCAGATAAATTCAGATTATTAGAACATCATTGCGCACTTGCTGCATGCGTTTTAAGAATGTTTCTGCAGCAAACTTCCTCTATATAATTCTGGTTCTGGAATAAACGCCATCCGACCTAACAATAATGAAGGCAAATGAACAAATCTGATGATTACTCATTAAGACTGTTTTTCGAAGTTTTTGTGGCGCTGGGCCCTCATAAGAACAAATGAGTGATTCAAAGTCTGCGAATACAACATATGGAAATGTTGCAGTTTTTTTCCAGTTTTCTTAAAACTAACTTTAGATCTGGTGGGGGCGTAATTAGTTTCTGTCTTACAGTCTACAGAACTTTTACAAGTGTTTTAAATGTTCACTCCAGCTTGCACAGATGGAATTCTTGTTAAACATTTTCTGCAGAATTCTTGTTTGCTATGTTTTGTTTGTAGTATAACTCAATAATCTACTCATTGTGCGTATCATTGTGTAATGGGGTAGCCCCGCTGGTGAAAACATTAGTAGTAAGTCAACATGATTTTTTGTTGGTTCGCCTATTGTTGGACTGTTCATGGACACTTTCATTGGCGCCAAATTTGTTTCCTCATCCATGTGATACATTAACAATTATTGGGTATGTTTTGGTTCTTCAAAACTGATCAATTTGGTCTACACTAACAGGAAAGGTATAGTCCATTGAGTTAAATCTTTGGCGTATTGCCGATAGTTAGTCACTCTCTCAGCGTGTACGCGACATGACTGCAGCCTGCAAGAACACAACCGACATGAAACATTTGTCGTCTGAATTCTTTATGTTTTAAAAACTGCTTCCATCTTTAAAACCAACTCTCGAGGTGCGAATGTAAGCTTGCCTAACAATCGTGCATACTTAGCCAGTTTTAAGATCTAATCTCTAAGACTTTCGCCCTCTTACCAAACCATAGCCTCGCATTTTAGGCTTCCTTTCAGTCGGCAGCGTCAAACTGTGTAAAGCCGTCGTCTGCCCAACCGTTTAAGTATTACGAGAAAGAAATAGTCTGTGTTTAGTCGAGACGCCAGACTTCTAGCTTTCTTCGTATTATTGTTACATAGACAATTAAACCGCTAACATTACTTTAACCGGTGGTCTATTGTTAGGTAACTTGGCCTGAGAAATAGCATGAACATCACTTGCAGTACGTTTGTTTGGGTCAATGACTTCTAAATCAATATCATTCATGCTCTTGATAAGACGCACACTCTCGAGCATTCCTTCCAACAATTCGTCCTAGTCCGTCATATATCTTAGCCATGCTGCTTCTTTTTCTAAGCCAAATATTTATTTAAATTAAAAAAAAATACTTTAATCTGAACCAATATCAACGGTCTTTTTGCGCTTCACTCATAAACTAAGTATAAACACCTTTTGGTGTGGTTAATGTGAGCGCCCCCCTGTTTGAACAGAGTTTAATTCTCGTTTACTTTTTTTAAGCTTCCTTTTTTAATCTGCACGGGGTCTGCTGTTAGAAAAACTTGTCACCACCCGCCTATCCTTTGAAGATCAAACTCTGTCTTTTGTAGTCATCAAAATCAGCCTGTAAACATTAAATTCTTCATATCGTGATGTTTTGAGTCAGCTAGTGTTTTATTTATTATCAGCCTGAAGGAACTAAGTTTAGCCGGTTATTTTGAACCATAGCAGTGTGCTTTTGGGTTTAGTTTTTTAATTTTGCCGCCCCGCAACTAGCGGCTAAAGAACACAGGCCGAGAGCTAAAGACAAACCTCTAAGGTAAAGCTGCGGTGCGCCTATGCCCGTTGCTAAGAGACCAACACTCAGTTACCTGCAGAAGAGCGCTTATAAGTCGATGCCCCAGTATTAACATATGTTAACTGAGCATTAAAGGCAGCAGAATACATTCGTTTGGTTTTGCTGTATTTTGAAAGCCCTGATCTAGTTTTTTGTTTGCATTTGTGTAATGTTTTTGTGTAATCTGAAGGTTTTTACATTCAGGGTTTTCTATAACAGCAGAATTCCTGCTATCACTTCTTTTGGCGGCGCTGTAGGCACATTTGATATAACCTGAACAGACATGCATTTATAAAATGAAAAAAAAATTTAGTATAGTACAAACTTTCTAATCTGTTAGCTTCATATTCAGCTGCGCATCATATGAATAAAAACAAAATGTACTTAAGCGGTTTTCAGCTTCATCTCTTTATCATTGAATTTATTACGTCTCACTCAGTTCTCCCCCGCTTCATGTAACTGATTACCTCCGTTGACCTTAGGTCAATCCATAAACCGTAATTTGTTGTCAATTAATCATCAAGCCTAACCTCGTGAAGATGTAAATCTTTAGACTCCAGGTCTATACTGTTGGACTTCTACACATCCCGCCCCCAAACATTTTCTTATTTCATAAATGCTGATATGGTTTAAGAAAGCCCGCTAGCGTAGATTTGGTTAGGACTACCCTCAAATCGAACATTGTAACTGTTCGTTAATTTTTTGATTAAAAAAAACTTTCCACATCCTCTTTTGAACGGTTCTTCATCTTCGCACAGCAATAAAATACCTTTAAGCGATCTTGCTGAGACCTAAAACCGAAAATTCCATATAGTGTCTGCCCTGCTTCTAGGATATGTTTGTATGATGAATCACATCTTTCGTAATATTCTTACTAATTTTGTCTCCATATTGGTGCCCAATCAGCTTGCTAAATTAGGGTTGCTAACAACGTCCAAACTCTAAACGTGAGTCATAAATGCTGTACTTTGCTTCGTGTCTGTTGATCTAATAACACGTTTGTATTCGTTAAAAGTTAGTTCATAATACTGTCGTCTCTAATGTCGCCTTGAAAGTATGGAGCATGCGCTTTTAATCACTCAAATCTAAGGGACTGGAAAAGCGATTACCATACGTATAAACTTACAGCTAAAGCCTTTTTGCTGCTTTTAAGCACCTGAGGCGAGTCACGGCCTATCTAAGTTTTAGTGCTTCTTCATTTTGCTGAATCCTTGAAACGCAAAGATCTTCCTTTCATTCCGCCGGTTAGCCATAATCAGAATAGGTTAAAAATATGTCCTGCCATTGTGTAAAGAAAATAATTCTTATTCTTGCCCCTCAAGTTTTATAGAAATTATCTTAACGATTGCCCGCCCCAGTTCTGTACAACTGTCCTGTTTTGGGTCTGGTGTTGAATCGAGCGCTATTTTGAAAGTAAGACGCGCCGAGGTCCTGGCACAATCACTTCATCCGCTCCTAGGTCTGGAAATTTGACAGTAAGAATTTGATCTGTCATCAATAGTAGATGGATTATTTGAACAGTAATATTCCCGCTTATATCCTTCACGCCATGGGGCTCTTTCTGTTTTCCTATGCGGTCAAGAATCGAGCCCATGTGCCATGTTGTGGCATTTTTAATGAAGCAAAATAAAAATTAATTATTTAAAAACATGGCAGGAATTAAGCGAAGAAGATTATGATGTATTTGATCGTGGATACGACAATGAGGTGGAAAGATCCCTTTGACACAGCATCGCTCAACGCTCTCATTGCAGCGTGAATTAACCGCAAGTACGGTCGAAGCATTTTACAAAAGTTTAGCCAAGAACCTCCCGAATTTATAGACCCAAATGATTTTGTATAGAAGATGGTCATTGTTCTGTCAAAAACGATCAAGGCAACTGTTCGCTTACAACAAAGCCCGACCCATCAAAGTTTTATAAGCGTGGGTTCAATTAGAAATAGACTCAGTGTGAAAGATCAAAATCGCCTTGGCATTGCTAGACCGAAATTAGGCGGAGGCAGTGCTAAACTTCAAAACACACTACAAGAACTCCCGACAGATAACCAAATGCAAAACATGGAACTTAAAGAATTAAATCAATCAGCAGCGATTAATAAATACAATAGAAAGCAGAAACCAGTTTTTCAGAAAGAAACAGCGTAAAAAACCAATTAATAGATTCCCCATTGCCTATGCGAGAATTATAGCCCTTGATCGTACTTTAAGAACCAACATGAGGCGAATAAAACAAACAATTTAGCAAACTAGGTGAACTAATGGGCAATAAAAAGAGAAAAAGAAAAAGCTCGTTGAGCTGAGACGCCAACTATAGGGCCTGATATAAAGAAAGAATAACCCAAAGACAAAAAGATCTTTGACAAGAAGAGATCAGCAAGACAGAAGTGACAACTACTAACCGAAACCTATTACGAACTCAAGTGAATTAGAATAAGAGAAACTATCGAAAAATTGTATATGAAGACGCAACGCTAGCAGAACGAAATAAGAACAATGTTTAAGAGAGCAGGGAGTCACATTTGCAAGCGTTATAACTGCCTTAGGATTTTGCAATAAGTACAACTGTGATGGCTAATACAGGCGGTGGTTGAGGCAAAAGTTCAGTGGCCTCCGCCCACCATCGCCTCCGCCTGATAAATCAATGAAAAAAAACAGCTTGATCATCTTGCGAATTTATTAAAAAATTAGCCAGTAAAGCTAAGACTCTTTACCGGGTATAATAGGGGTATTGTTAGCTGGCTTTTGTCTACTGCAAGCAAAGGTAGTTTGGCTTTATGGCCGAGCACTATGGGATCATTAGTTCTCGTAATAGTTGGGTTACTATTTAGTAAGATAAAGACCAAGTAATCCTAGCAGTTAATCCGAGAACAAGCGCTGTCTTTTCATATTCATGGTCAACGCGACCAGAGTCCGCGAGCGTTGCTGAGTCATCAATGCCTTTGGGGGTTTGGGACTTCGGGAATTAGATGACTTAATCTTGGTGTTTGTTTACTGCTTTAAATATTACTGGCTCAGAATTTATGTCGTTTTTCCCCCAACCTTCGTTCATTGCCTGCTAAAAGAATGCATTATTATAGTTTATTATATTCCTACCTGGAGTCTGAGGTCAGAAGGCACATTATAAACCAGTGCCAACAGCAAAGTCTTACTTCGATCTTTGCGTATTGTAAAACATTTTGGTATCTTTGACTACTTGAGGTAAATCAACTGTAGAATTCATGGCCGTCCTCTAAATTTGCTAAGTATTTGTTTTTGGGCGTCAAACCAGTAGAAGGATCAGTTTATGCTCGATCTTGCCTGTGCTTTTGCGCCCCTAGCAAACACCAAACGTAAGTACGAATAAGTCGTTTATTCGTTCTATCCCGCCCTAGTTAGGCCCATAGAAGTGTCTAAGATATATGTTGTCCCATGCTGTTTAGCTCCTTGCTCTATGGACAGGGCTCAACAATTTTGAAAGGAAGAAAAACCGGCCCCCGGTCACAGTTATACGTTTCTGTGCGTGCCCTGAAAATAAAAAAAATTTTGACGCCTATGCGCATGATTATGATCCAAACTTTTTGTCTAAAGTCTGTCATAGATGTTAATACTGACTTCGTTTACAGATCCTTTCAAAAGCCTTCATGTCTATTCTGATTGCTGAGTGTATTAAACGGTTTGTCATTTGGCAATGCGCTTGCAATTCAGCCAAAAAACGTCCTGAAGGTGTAATAGAATGAAAATCGGTACACTGACCTCACCAAAAGGATCATGGTGATTTAATGATCATCATACGGCCACACCCCACCCACCCAGTTGATGCGCAAAAACACAGCAAAGTTTAACTGGTCTGATAAAACTGCATCGGATGACAACCAACCACATCGCTTTCTGGATGTGCTCGTCATCTAGGGGGCATTAAGATATCTGCTTAATGAGTAACACCTTTTATGAAAAGAAGGCAGTCTGGTCACAGACAATAGCCAAAGAGTATCAGTTCTATATTTTTTAAGATAGTAGTGCGGCCCAACAGAATATTATTTGTGCGCCAGTTGTTATTTTTACATGCACTCATTTTTTAATTTGTTTTAAAAAATGTTTGTAACAATACAACTCAAGAACCGCCCTTCGTTTTAGAACATGCTCTATTGATAACAATTGCCCGGAAGCCAAAACGGTCGCAGCTCCATGAAATATTTTACAAAGTCGTAAGGTTTAATATAACTAATCCAAGAAAAATAATGCAGTTCTAAAATTAATAAAGAAGGGAAGGTAGTTAGCCGTTTAACCATACCTGATGTTATTACGGGTTTTTGTTCGCTAAAAGAAGCAATGAGTAAGGGCTCTGGTCATCTCAAACTTAACAATGGCAATCTAAAAACAATGTTAACATTCAAACCTAAGAAGAAGTAGCCACATGGGTTACCTTTTGATGTAGACTAGCTAAAAAATGTTAGGCTTTGCAGAGAGTATGGACAATCATAGATTTAGAGTTGTGCCAGACAATAGGCATATCTTATGAGTTAGTGCAGAAAACCCCGCGCTCGTGGATAGTCATTAACTGGCAATTACGAGTGGTTCATGGTTACTATAGAGGTGTTCATTTGACGAACTAAGCCTGATGACAACTTATAATGATGGAAGGTAGCCCTCACTGTTTTAGAGCTCGGGGATCTCCAGGGAAAGCTGCATATTTGCGATAGAAATTAATACAAGTCCCTTATTTACACTATCGCAGCTGAAAGATTATGTTTGGGAGTTAGTGGAGAGTTCGGATCATTTATTATAAAAATCCAAGACAAAACAGGGAAATTCGTGAAATGTGATACCTGCACCTTGTATTTTGGAAATAAAATCATACGTTACTAAAAAATAATGAGTCGCGTGGGCCAGAAGAACGGCACGTAGAGTTTGTTAAACATTTGCGCCTGTGGAGGTGTAAAACTTAGAATTAAAAGACCTTGCAGACGTTGCTGACTTATTTGAACAGAACGGTGGAAATAGGCGCTTTGTATGGTTTTGTGAGTACACTAAATAGTGTTATCGGGATTGGTATACACGCGCAGAAGAGTTGGCGACAACAAAAAAGTTTTCCTAAAGCTAAACAAGCGTCGAGGTAGCGCAATCTAGAGGCAAATAATGTTGGCCAGTATGAATAAAACATAGTTCGAAAACCTGACCTCAAATGGCACTTTATGACACCATATTTAGAATGGGAAAATAAAATTTGAATACAAAGCCTGCGATTTACATTCTGTAGGGTGAGATTATAAGGCCGTCAAAAAAGTTTCAGTCATCGGACATGATAGTCATAGCAACTCTGGCCCCTTTTAACATGTAAGTCTTATGCCAGACACCAAATCACAGCTGGAAAGAAATTGAAATAACAACCGATGGAAAATACAGTACATCCTCCACAGAAAAGAAACATTGTAAAGGACGCTTCTACAAAATTAACAGTTCGTTCCACGGCAAATGAAAATTAGATGATGCGTTCACAATGATATTTGAAAATTTCTGTCTTAAAAGATGAGAGGGTCGAGGAAATTGGGCCTGTGGCGTCATGACGTCCTTTAAAATGAATTCTAATATAGTCTGGCAAAACTTAGAGACGTTGAAAAAACTAAAGTGACCACGTCGTTCTTACAATGGTGAGGATATTAAGTCATAACACCAAGCAACAAAATCAATATAGACTAAAATAAACATCTTACAGAACTGAATTGGATTAATTTTACACATTTAGACCTTATAGGATTTTTATTATACTGAACGAAGTTTAACAGAGAGCATGATCAAAACAATAACTGGATTAGAATAAGTTCGTTATAAAACTATGGAGCAGTTAAACTTAATGACGAGACACCCCCTCATTGTTCATAATTTGTGACTCGACTAGATTAATGAGAGATAAACAAAATTTACGTCCACACCCTGTTACAAACAGTTTATCGTTAAATTTTGAACATAATTGTTGGTGAGTTAGGACTGTCCAACACTTAAATGGATCAAAAGCATATCATGATAGAAGGTATATATGGAACAGATGAATAACATATTTAGTATAGAAGTTAATCCCATAGCAATAAACTGAGACGAGGTGAGTGATTAGAGCAGTTTTAAGACTGTTTGAAGGAACGCAGACACTATTTATATATGTGGCGTGCTATATATATATATGTAGATTCCTGGGATGGTCAGGTAAAGAGACATAGTTAAAAAGAAGAAACACTTTTTGTCGAAACTCGCTACAATCACGAATACATTCAGGGATAAGTGTGGAGTGAATTATGCCAGAAATATAACTCGGTTTAAAATACTTTAGAGAACAGTTAAAGACTGTAGTTTTTATTTCACATGAAAGACAGAGACTCATTTGAAGAATGTTTTGTCGCGAAAATGATGTTATTGAAAATGACCAGGAAAAAACATAGGATTAGCTCACTGAAAAACTGAAATGTAGCTGCAAAGTTTAGTAAATAATAAGTATTGAGTGTGAAACGGATAACCCACACAGTATGTTTGTATAGTAGTTAATCGTTATTTTTTGGGTATTGAAGTCTTACTAGTCAGAGAACAGGGAAAGAGGCATCTGGTTACATTCGCCCGAACTGGGTGTAGGGCGGAAGTGCCCAGAATTGCCCCTTTCCCTGTTCTTTCGCGGATACAAGTGTCATGTGACGTATGCCTCACCTCAAGGCCAAGTGACGCTCCATCCATCACATGTAGTTTAGTGATATGAATCATTTCCCCATGCCACTACTAGAAAGGAAGAATATCATGTGGCTTGACTAGGGTAGCGAGCGTCCCCAAAATAATTGTGAGATATACTCATTAAAGAAAGAATGGTGGTCATTGGGTGAAAGTGACCACTGAGTGATAGTTTAACAAGGTTGGTAAGGTGCTGGTCATGTGTTTTTAAACACTGAGTATGCACTCACTGGGAGGAGGGAGGAAAGAATCAGTTTTAGCCCAGCAGATGGCCTAGAGACTCGAACCTGTCAGGACGTTGGTCCTCTCTGCTGACCAGTCATTACCAGGTGAGCCATAGATAGTTGGGGAAAGCTACAGGGGAAAACTAAAGAAAAGAGAAAGAAAGAATTCATAATTAAATTGGGAAGCAGGTTATTTTACCGAACCTTATTCGTGTTTCAGCCCTTCACCCTTCACCTTCACCTTTCACCCCGGGAGGTGGTTAAAGATGGCCATGGTGTGGGGAACACACCAGTAGTTCAGCCCCAGCAAGTACCAACTCCATGGAGAGGAGTTGGAACTCGTCAGTTCTCAAGGGACAGAAGATCGAGGAAAAGAAGGCGAAACTCATATCTCCAGTGACGAGAGAATTCAAGGGTGCAATCCGATGTCTAAGAAAGACAGGGAATCGGGAAAGCATGGAAGCTTTTAATTGATGCAGGCAGGGCATCAGTGAGTACAGGAGCTATTTATTCTCCTGGTCGGTTTTTTTTGGGTTACTGTAATGTGAAGGCCATGGCTTTATAGAAGCTGGACGGATTATTTTATCCTCAGTGTAAAGAGAGATACATGTGTAAAGATTAATTTATCTCTCAGTGTAAAGAGAGATACATGTGTAAAGATTCATTAATCTCTCATGTAAAGAGAGATACAGGTGTAAAATCTGTTATATAAGTTGTTGATGTGATTTAGTAAAGTGTTTTTCCCTGAAGGAGAGGGGAGAAGAAAAAACATTCGTAGTGCCCTTTTGGTTGAATGGAAAGATGCGTGTGCGAATGGAGTAAATGCTGTCATGAATGCGGGTAAGCAAAAGTGATAGTGTGACAACAAGCTAGACATCTCTGTCTCATAGAGTCCACAAGCCTCCTGAGAGTCAGCTGGGGGATGTTGTTCCACTCCTGCTGCGAGAAGTCGAAGAGCTGGCCCAGGTTCACTGCTGGAGGTGGTTCTCGTGAAGCAGGCGTCCAGGACGTCCCAGGCGTGCTCGATCGGGTTAAGGTCGGGCGAGACGCTGGCCAGTCGAGGCGGTTGACCTGCTGCTCCTCCAAGAAGACGTTTACCACCCTGGCATGGTGGGGACAGCTCGTTGTCGTCCTGGAGGATGGCGTCAGGGCCCAGGCTTGCAGGGCAGGCAGGACCAGAGGCTGAAGAATGTTGTCCCTGTACCCCACACCAGTTAGGTTGCCTTCAACTCGGTACAGGGGGGTTCTGACGTTCCTTCCTATGCCACCCCACTCCATAATAGACCCCCCCCCCCCCCCCCCCCGCCATACCGGTCCCGTTCGATTACGTTGGCTTCTTGGTACCGTTCACCAGTCCGCCTCCAGACACGTATGCGACCATCGTGGAAGAGCCGAGCAAAACGCGACTTGTCAGAAAACACCACCCGGGCCCAATGCTGCCCTCGTCCAGGCCACATGAGCTCGGCACCAGGTCAGTCGCGCCCTACGGTGAGCCGCCATCAGTACAGGTCGAACAGCTGGCCATCTGTTTGGACGTTAACTTCTCTCAGGCGGTTCCGAACAGTTTGGTCGGAAATGTTGACGTTGGCTGCAGCACGCAGTTGTCGCCTGAGTTGTTTGCAGTGGCAGTTCTTTGTCTCAGCGCCGTCAAACCAGCAGTCTGACCTGCTGTCTGGTGGTGGACCTAGGCTGGCCAGACCGTCTTCGTTCAGCAGTACTACCAGTGGCATTGAAGCGGTCATGAAGTCTTTGATGACAGCATGATGCACTTGAAGGCGACGACCAACGCCTACACCTTGAAGCCAAGCAAAAGCTCTTCCCCGGTCAGTGTCATTTAATCTCCGTCTTGGTGGCATGGTTAAATACACCCCCTTTTTTAATTTCCCACTGGTCAGCAAAACTGGTTACCATGTGTTTCAGTAAAGGCACTGTAGCCGGCCGTTTGTCCGACTTTCAATTTTTTTGTCGGACTAAACGCCTGGTTGGACAAAACGAACGGCCGCTCTAAGTAAGCGGCTGTTTTGTCCGATATTTCACTGGCAAAGAAGTGTAAATTCGTGGCGTTCTGTTTTTTTCTTTTTGTTGTTTTTTTTCTGTCTGTCTACCCCCAAGTAAAGAAATCACGTGAAAAAAAACCATTCGGCCGTCATGCCCCCAGGGGCCAATTTGGCGTCTTAAGCTGACCATTGGCCGTCAGGGCCATGACTATCGAGTGGTCTTATTCTCGTGATTTCTTACTTGGCTGCAGGAGAGAGAGAGGGAGGGAGAGAGAGAGAGAGAGAGAGAGAGAGAGAGAGAGAGAGAGAGAGAGAGAAGAGAGACAGACAGACAGACAGACAGACAGAGACAGGTGGCACATCACATTCATACACGGACAAACAAACACACTTGCAAGATTCGCCCTTCATTGGTCTAGCATACTACTGACATGTGGCGCTACTGAAAGGCAGCGATAAAAATAAAGGCAGGTGACTGTGTCAAACCGTTGGGGTCTTGGTACAAACAATTGACGCACCCTCAATTTTGAGAGTCTGACGTTGTCTGTGACCTTGACCTTGACCTCATTGCTTTGACATATTTGGAGAGCAATAACCCAAACAACCTTCATACCAAGTTTCAGCTTCCTATGTCGACTGCTGCCCGAGATATGGCTGAAAAAGGATTTTCGGTTTTGAAGGTCACACGTCAAGGTCATAACCTTGACCTTAAAAATGTGGAAAAGTGTATTTAAGCCACCCCCTCCTGTTTTTTTGCTTCTTTGTGTATTTGCAGTATTGCCTTTTTTCAGTGTAGATAGGATGTCATTCATCTACCTTTTGAGCGAAAAGTTGTTCTTGAATGATAATTCAAAACTTCGATTTATTTGACATACCCCCCCCCCCCCCCCCCCACACACACACACACACACATAGAGCTGACCCACTTCACTGACAGTCATGGTAATAGCACTGTGTAATGGTCGATTTTTTCTGTCACTCACTCTTTCTCTGTGTCTCTCTGTCTCTGTCTCTTTCTCTTTCTCTCTCTCTCTCTCTCTCTCTCTCTCTCTCACGTGACGTGAAGCGTAGCGAAAGGCGCACATCGGAAGAGCTGCAGTAAATTCGCTGATTTCATCGTCAACATGCCAGTTACTGGACTGCCAGCGACTGTGAGAAGACCCTGAGTGCCCTGCTGACGGACAACACGGTGAGCAGCTGGAAAGTGGCGGAGAAGCAGACAGCACAGTGGTTGTGCTACGCCTCAAGCCTGCCAACCCGCCGGTGTCAACAAACATGGCGGACCCAGTCCTGAATCGGAATACAAGGGTGCAATATTACCGAAGAAAACCACCCTGTCAGATTCGACGTGACCGGCAAAGGGCCAGACAGCAACAGAGTCAGGCAAGTACGAAGCAGGATTATGACCTCGATAACGGTACGCCCACTGGGATGCGCCGTTCTTGCCTGACACACAGTCGGAAATATCAGACACACAGGACTACGTTTTGTCAACACGGCCGAACCGGAATGACAGCGACCAAGACGAGGACGAAGCGCCGTCTGATGTGTTTCAAGTGAACGAGGCCAACGAAACTTCAGGCATGATTGACTGTGACAGTTCTATCATTCCACAACTTGAGACGGACATCGAGCCGATAATAGATAGTTCTGTTGGTAGTTTCAGTACCATGGTGGTTAAAAGCTATGTCGCCCACCCTCACAGATAGTCTGTGCAAAGACGATTGAGGGACAAGGACAGAAATAAATCTTTCCGAAAAGTGACAGTCCAGCGATCGACCGACACTGATGTGCTCATGTGCGAATCAGACGATCTAGTCCTGGAATTACTTGTGCGGCTATCTCTGGTGACAGCAAATGTGTGTTCTGGTATGTGAAGCAGGACGACAAAAACATGCTGACAGAAGACGTGCTAAACTTGTCAGTCTCCGTAAAGGGAAACGTGTTGTCGGTACACAACACGCCGAGATCCAAGTATGTGCGGCACGGGAGATGGAGACGCTACACGGCCTGATCCAGTTCTACCTGGGGTTGACAGCC
Organism: Conus ventricosus; assembly: GCA_018398815.1. Classification (NCBI taxonomy): domain Eukaryota; kingdom Metazoa; phylum Mollusca; class Gastropoda; order Neogastropoda; family Conidae; genus Conus; species Conus ventricosus. The sequence goes on along the minus strand of JAFLJL010013810.1, from coordinate 9,021 downwards.
TGTGTTCACGAGACTCGTATGACGGACCGGTTACTGTGGGACAGATGCCAAGAGGGAAAAAGAAAACAAACATTGTTTGCCATGGTTTCCATGTCGGACCTTCCGCGATGCCTTGTTTAATTGTTTTGTTGTGTTATTGTTCATCGCACTGTCTTGCTTATGAAGCTGTACCGCTTTATGGCAATAAATCATATCTCTCTCTCTCTCTCTCTCTCTCCTCTCCTCTCTCTCTCTCTCTCTCTCTCTCTCTCTCTCTTCACCTCTCTCTGTCTCTGTCTGTCTGTCTGTCTGTCTGTCTGTCTGTCTGTCTGTCCGTCCATCCGTCTGTCTGTCTGTCTGTCTGTCTGTCTGTCTGTCTGTCGTCTGCTCTCTCTCTCTCTCTCTCTCTCTCACCACACACACACACACACACACACCACACACACACACACCACAACACACATCTTGTTCCAATCTCTTGCCATTCATGTGGCACACCACCACACAAAGTTTGACGCGACTCCGACTTTCCGTTCGGAAGATATCCTTGGGACAGACAGAAAAAAGGGTAATGAACTTGACCTTGAATGTTGTTGTTCGATCTCTTGCCTTTCATGTGGTACACCACCACACAAAATTTGAAGAGACTACGACCTTGATCGGTTTACAATATTTGGGTGCACCATAAAGCCAAATCACCTCCATGCAAAGTTTCATCATCCTGTTTTCCAGTGCTCGAGATATGGCTAAAGATAGGTTTTCAGTTTCAAAGTCATCGCCAAAGTCATGACCTTGACCTTGAAACATTTGTTTAGAATATCTTCCAACTAAGGTGGCACAACATCACATAAAATTTGAATTGTTTCTGTCTACCCGTTCAGAATACATGATTGCAACAGAAATTTCCCCACCCTCAAATTTTTGGTCCAGCTACCTCCTCGACCTTGACCTTGACCCTGATTGGCCTACAAAGGTCGTACGTTAAGGTCATGACCTTCTTGTTCGGATCTCTTGCCTTTCTTGTGCCACACCACCACACAAAGTTTGACGCGACTCCGACTTTCCGTTCGGAAGATATCCTTGCGACAGACAGAAAAAACAAACAACAACAAAAACAAAACAAAAAAGAAAAAGAAAACAGAACGCAACGAATTTATACTTCTTTGCCAGTGGAACTTGGCAAAGAACAATAAAAATGTATCGAACAAAACGGCCGCTTTTTAGAGCCGGCCGTTTGTCCAACCAGGCCGTTTTGTCCGACAGAAAATTGAAAGTCGGACAAAACAGCCGGTTTTAAGCCGCCGTTTTGTCCGACCCGGCCGTTTTGTCCGAGGTTGGACAAAACGGCCGGGTCGGACAAAACGGCCGGTTACAGCACGACTTGCACGTGCAATGCGGTTTGCAGTCAGCCCAACTCTGCTGCCTCAGCTATGCGCTCGCAAACCACGACCATGTTTTCCTGATTTCGGTGGATCTTTTGTGAACTTGTTCAACCCACCAGACTCAGATTCAACTGAACACATGCCAAAACCAGTTTTGCATTGTAGCAGTTGTCACACTTTCAGTGCAGAAAATGGAAAAAAGCTTTGATCTATATACTACGATGCGTTATCTAAACCATATGAAAAATGCAGATGGCTCTTAAATTGTTTTGAGCAGTCTATGTTTAATTTGTTTCAAACCTACACGGAGGGCTTATGCAACCCCCACCCCCCACCCCCGACACACACACACACTCACCACACACACACACACACACACACACACACACACACACACACACACACACACTGTAAAGAAAATGTTTTTAATATTTTTTATAGGTTTTCATTTAATTGTGTTTAGTATAGAAATAGAGGTGCATTTATTTTATTGCAGTGTATAAGCGCACCCAAACTGGTATAAAAGTTTGATATGCTGATGCAGACATGTGTGTAGCCCGTGCACAGGTTTTAGAAGGGAGATGCATGATCTCGTGCATTTTTATAACGGGTGAGCTTGAAGTTTGTATGTGTGGCCGGTCGATGTTTAGCTGTCTGCTGTGACAGACCGAAGAGAGAGCGTGCGCTGTCTGCTGTGACAGACCGAGAGAGCGTAAGACGCTAGTAGGTCCTGGGAGAGAGAGCCCGGGTAAGTTTGAAGACTTAGTGTTGTTTAAGTTAAATATTTCATTTCTTTACAGCTTGTTTTTTGTTTATGGTTTATGAATAATATTACGATGAATATGTTTGACAAGTATATGAAAATTATTCTTTCCATTGTTCTATAGATTCGACATGGTTCGAGGCCGTGTGAGGAGACAAGCTGCTGTTTAATATAATTAAAATTGTCTTGTTGTTGAAATGAATTGGAAATAACATTATTTATTTCTATTTATCTCAGGAATTGCCGAGGTGGAGAGAGAAGGGAATGGTGGTTAGTTTTTCAGGTGGAGACGAAGCTGATAAATTTATTATTGAAGTGTTAGGAACTGGGATAGTAATGGGGTGTCCAGACTTTGTTTGTAGAGGTGCCATGCTCCGCTACGGGAGTGAAACTGGAGGAGCCCTGCCGTACGTTTTGAGCTGCACCGGGTGTGAGATTACAATGGCATGCTCGCTACGGGATGAGAAGCTGAGACCCCTGCCGTAGGCGTTTGAGCTGGCACCGGTCGTGAAGACTACAGACCCCCCCCAAAAAAAATGGGAGGAATCTGGGTGTCCCGGCTAGCCAACGTAGCCGGAACCTTCCTTCTTAGTCTTCACGACCTGCAGCTCAACGCCTACGGCAGGAGCTCCCCAGCTTCTCACTCCCGTAGCGGAGCATGCCATTGTACATCTTCACACCCGGTGCAGCCTCAAACGTCTACGGCAGGGGCTCCTCCAGCTTCTCACTCCCGTAGCGGAGCATGGCACCTCTACAAACAAAGTCTGGGAACACCACATTACTATCCCAGTTCCTAACACTTCAATAATAAATTTATCAGCTTCGTCTCCACCTGAAAAATAACCACCATTCCCTTCTCTCTCCACCTCGGCAATTCCTGAGATAAATAGAAATAAATAATGTTATTTCCAATTCATTTCAACAACAAGACAATTTTAATTATATAAACAGCAGCTTGTCTCCTCACACGGCCTCGAACCATGTCGATCTATAGAACAATGGAAAGAATAATTTTCATATACTTGTCAAACATATCATCGTAATATTATTCATAAACCATAAACAAAAACAAGCTGTAAAGAAAATGAAATATTATAACTTAACAACACTAAGTCTTCAACTTACCCGGGCCTCTCTCCCAGGACCTACTAGCGTCTTCGCTCTCTCGGTCTGTCACAGCAGACAGCGCACGCTCTCTCTCTCGGTCTGTCACAGCAGACAGCTAAACATCGACCGGCCACACATACAAACTTCAAGCTCACCCGTTATAAAAAACTGCACGAGATCCATGCATCTCCCTTCTAAAAACCTGTGCACGGGCTACACACATGTCTGCATCAGCATATCAAACTTTTATACCAGTTTGGGTGCGCTTATACACTGCAATAAAATAAATGCACCTCTATTTCTATACTAAACACAATTAAATGAAAACCTATAAAAAATATTAAAACATTTTCTTTACAGTGTGTGTGTGTGTGTGTGTGTGTGTGTGTGTGTGTGTGTGTGTGTGTGTGGTGAGTGTGTGTGTGTGTCGGGGGTGGGGGTGGGGGTTGCATAAGCCCTCGTGTAGGTTTGAAACAAATTAAACATAGACTGCTCAAAACAATTTAAGAGCCATCTGCATTTTTCATATGGTTTAGATAACGCATCGTAGTATATAGAATCCAAAGCTTTTTTTCCATTTTCTGCACTGAAAGTGTGACAACTGCTACAATGCAAAACTGGTTTTGGCATGTGTTCAGTTGAATCTGAGTCTGGTGGGTTGAACAAGTTCACAAAGATCCACCGAAATCAGGAAAACATGGTCGTGGTTTGCGAGCGCATAGCTGAGGCAGCAGAGTTGGGCTGACTGCAAACCGCATTGCACGTGCAAGTCGTGCCTGTAACCGGCCGTTTTGTCCGACCCGGCCGTTTTGTCCAACCTCGGACAAAAACGGCCGGGTCGGACAAAACGGCCGGCTAAAACCGGCTGTTTTGTCCGACTTTCAATTTTCTGTCGGACAAAACGGCCTGGTTGGACAAAACGGCCGGCTCTAAAAAGCGGCCGTTTTGTTCGATACATTTTTAATTGTTCTTGCCAAGTTCCACTGGCAAAGAAGTATAAATTCGTTGCGTTCTGTTTTCTTTTTCTTTTTTGTTTTTGTTTTTGTTGTTGTTTGTTTTTTCTGTCTGTCGCAAGGATATCTTCCGAACGGAAAGTCGGAGTCGCGTCAAACTTTGTGTGGTGGTGTGGCACAAGAAAGGCAAGAGATCCGAACAAGAAGGTCATGACCTTAACGTACGACCTTTGTAGGCCAATCAGGGTCAAGGTCAAGGTCGAGGAGGTAGCTGGACCCAAAAATTTGAGGGTGGGGAAATTTCTGTTGCAATCATGTATTCTGAACGGGTAGACAGAAACAATTCAAATTTTATGTGATGTTGTGCCACCTTAGTTGGAAGATATTCTAAACAAATGTTTCAAGGTCAAGGTCATGACTTTGGCGAATGACTTTGAAAACTGAAAACCTATCTTTAGCCATATCTCGAGCACTGGAAAACAGGATGATGAAACTTAGCATGGAGGTGATTTGGCTTATGGTGCACCCAAATATTGTAAACCGATCAAGGTCGTAGTCTCTTCAAATTTTGTGTGGTGGTGTACCACATGAAAGGCAAGAGATCCGAACAACAACATTCAAGGTCAAGTTCATTACCCTTTTTTCTGTCTGTCCCAAGGATATCTTCCGAACGGAAAGTCGGAGTCGCGTCAAACTTTGTGTGGTGGTGTGCCACATGAATGGCAAGAGATTGGAACAAGAGTGTGTGTGTGTGTTGTGTGTGTGTGTGTGTGTGTGTGTGTGTGTGTGTGTGTGAGAGAGAGAGAGAGAGAGAGAGACAGACAGACAGACAGACAGACAGACAGACAGACAGACAGACAGACGGAATGGACGGACAGACAGACAGACAGACAGACAGACAGACAGACAGACAGAGACAGAGAGAGAGTGAGAGAGAGAGAGAGAGAGAGAGAGAGAGAGAGGAGGGAGGAGAGAGAGAGAGAGAGAGAGAGATATGATTTATTGCCATAAAGCGGTACAGCTTCATAAGCAAGACAGTGCGATGAACAATAACACAACAAAACAATTAAACAAGGCATCGCGGAAGGTCCGACATGGAAACCATGGCAAACAATGTTTGTTTTCTTTTTCCCTCTTGGCATCTGTCCCACAGTAACCGGTCCGTCATACGAGTCTCGTGAACACAGGCTGTCAACCCCAGGTAGAACTGGATCAGGCCGTGTAGCGTCTCCATCTCCCGTGCCGCACATACTTGGATCTCGGCGTGTTGTGTACCGACAACACGTTTCCCTTTACGGAGACTGACAAGTTTAGCACGTTCTTCGTGTCAGCATGTTTTTGTCGTCCTGCTTCACATACCAGAACACACATTTGCTGTCACCAGAGATAGCCGCACAAGTAAATTCCAGGACTAGATCGTCTGATTCGCACATGAGCACATCAGTGTCGGTCGATCGCTGGACTGTCACTTTTCGGAAAGATTTATTTCTGTCCTTGTCCCTCAATCGTCTTTGCACAGACCTATCTGTGAGGGTGGGCGACATAGCTTTTAACCACATGGTACTGAAAACTACCAACAGAACTATCTATTATCGGCTCGATGTCCGTCTCAAGTTGTGGAATGATAGAACTGTCACAGTCAATCATGCCTGAAGTTTCGTTGGCTCGTTCACTTGAAACACATCAGACGGCGCTTCGTCCTCGTCTTGGTCGCTGTCATTCCGGTTCGGCCGTGTTGACAAAACGTAGTCCTGTGTGTCTGATATTTCCGACTGTGTGTCAGGCAAGAACGGCGCATCCAGTGGCGTACCGTATCGAGGTCATAATCCTGCTTCGTACTTGCCTGACTCTGTTGCTGTCTGGCCCTTTGCCGGTCACGTCGAATCTGACAGGGTGGTTTTCTTCGGTAATATTGCACCCTTGTATTCCGATTCAGGACAGGGTCCGCCATGTTTGTTGACACCGGCGGGTTGGCAGGCTTGAGGCGTAGCACAACACTGTGCTGTCTGCTTCTCCCGCCATTTCCAGCTGCTCACCGTGTTGTCCGTCAGCAGGGCACTCAGGGTCTTCTCCACAGTCGCTGGCAGTCCAGTAACTGGCATGTTGACGATGAAATCAGCGAATTTACTGCAGCTCTTCCGATGTGCGCCTTTCGCTACGCTTCACGTCACGTGAGAGAGAGAGAGAGAGAGAGAGAGAGAGAAAGAGAAAGAGACAGAGACAGAGAGACACAGAGAAAGAGTGAGTGACAGAAAAAATCGACCATTACACAGTGCTATTACCATGACTGTCAGTGAAGTGGGTCAGCTCTATGTGTGTGTGTGTGTGTGTGGGGGGGGGGGGGGGGGGTATGTCAAATAAATCGAAGTTTTGAATTATCATTCAAGAACAACTTTTCGCTCAAAAGGTAGATGAAAGACATCCCTATCTACACTGAAAAAGGCAATACTGCAAATACACAAAGAAGCAAAAAAACAGGAGGGGGTGGCTTTAAATACACTTTTCCACATTTTTAAGGTCAAGGTTATGACCTTGACGTGTGACCTTCAAAACCGAAAATCCTTTTTCAGCCATATCTCGGGCAGCAGTCGACATAGGAAGCTGAAACTTGGTATGAAGGTTGTTTGGGTTATTGCTCTCCAAATATGTCAAAGCAATTGAGGTCAAGGTCAAGGTCACAGACAACGTCAGACTCTCAAAATTGAGGGTGCGTCAATTGTTTGTACCAAGACCCCAACGGTTTGACACAGTCACTGCCTTTATTTTTATCGCTGCCTTTCAGTAGCGCCACATGTCAGTAGTACTGCTAGACCAATGAAGGGCGAGAATCTTGCAAGTGTGTTTGTTTGTCCGTGTATGAATGTGATGTGCCACCTGTCTCTGTCTGTCTGTCTGTCTGTCTGTTCTCTCTATCTCTCTCTCTCTCTCTCTCTCTCTCTCTCTCTCTCTCTCTCTCTCTCTCCCTCCCTCTCTCTCTCCTGCAGCCAAGTAAAGAAATCACGAGAATAAGACCCACTCGATAGTCATGGCCCTGACGGCCAATGGTCAGCTTAAGACGCCAAATTGGCCACCTGGGGGCATGACGGCCGAATGGTTTTTTTTCACGTGATTTCTTTACTTGGGGGTAGACAGACAGAAAAAAAACAACAAAAAAGAAAAAAACAGAACGCCACGAATTTACACTTCTTTGCCAGTGAAATATCGGACAAAACAGCCGCTTACTTAGAGCCGGCCGTTTTGTCCACCAGGCCGTTTAGTCCGACAAAAAAATGAAAGTCGGACAAAACGGCGGACAGTGCCTTACTGAAAACTGGTAAAAAGTTTAGTAAATTAGTATTTTAAAACGGATAACCCTGCACAGTATGTTTGTTTGTAGATAATCGTTATTTTTGGTTATTAACGTCTTACTTGTCAGAGAACAGTAATATGCTGATTCTAGAGCACTTTCGCCCGAAAACTGTCTGTCTGTCTGTCTCTCTCTGTCTCTCTCTTCTCTGTCTGTCTGTCTGTTCTGAGGGCAACTTGACCTTAACGGGTTTTGTCAGGGGTGCCGGTGATTCTCTCTCTCTCTCTTCCGCCACAGGAAAAGGCGGCTTTTAGGCCACTTTCGCCCAAAAACTCGGTGGTTGAGCAAGTGAGTCAGGATTGGCATTTATACGTTCTCTAGAATCCTAAACATCTTTCCCCAAAAGAACATGTACTATCTAAAATATTCAACAAAAATACCGTCAAGCTATCATACTCGTGTATGCCCAACCTTAAAAATATAACGGATTCTTCCAATAAAACCAAAAACAACACGACCAAAGAGGGTGATGAAAGGATATCTTGTAATTGCACAAAAAAAGACCAGTGCCCTCTGAACAATAAATGTCTCTACAACAACATTGTGTACCAAGCTACGGTAACAACAGACAGTGATAAAGAAACATACATAGGGATCACGGCAAACCATTTTAAAACCAGATATGCAAACCATAAACAGTATTTCAAAAATGAAAAATATAAAAACCAAACAGAATTAAGTAAATATATTTGGAAGCTTAAAAATAAGAAATTAGATTACAACATATCATGGAAAATTATAAAAAGAGCAACACCATACAACAACATTTCTAAAAAATGCAACTTATGTACTACAGAAAAGTTGCTGATATTATGTAAACCCCACCTAGCATCCCTGAACTCTAAAGTAGAAATGATAAACAATTGCAGGCATAAATGGAAATCTTTGTCAATGCACCATTCCGTGGCACGTCCCCCTGAACGCGCCCCAAAAAAGAAAAACCGGCAGGCCACGTGCAACACGCAGAGAGCTCACACACCACAATATATAACACCGGTGGCGTGCCCAAATTGTATACCCTGAGGAGAGCGTTTTAGCTTGAAACAAGTTTGTGGGTTTTTAATTTTTCCATTTTAAAATCCTATTTTAAACTGGTATGTCGCTCCCTACATGGTCGAGCACTTTAACGTTCTGTGTGGCTTTTTAACTCTGATTATATATATTATATATATATATATATATATATATATATATATATATATATATATATATATATTTTATATATATATATATATAATCAGAGAGAGAGAGAGAGAGAGAGAGAGAGAGAGAGAGACAGACAGACAGACAGACAGAATAGTACTGAGGATCAGCGCAATCTTAAAAACAGTGCTTAACCACAGTGGGAGCGACATTTGTTATATTAAAGCAAGTTAAAATCAAGCTGCTAAAAACATCTACAAATTTGTTTCACGCTGTGCGGTCGTCAGGATTTGATGAGCTTGTATTGCCAGTGCCACGTATCTCTCTCTCTCTCTCTCTCTCCTCTCT